>CAUYRH010075229.1:0-19251 GCA_963574655.1 Perodicticus potto | reverse complement strand
AACCTCCAATTCCTGGGCTCAAGCGAGTCTCCTGCCTCTGCCTCCCAAGTAGCTGGGACCACAGGCACCCGCCACAACGCCCGGCCATTTTTTGGTTGCAGCCGTCATTGTTGTTTGGCGGGCCCAGGCTGGATTTGAACCCGCCAGCTCAGGTGTACGTGGCTGGTGCCTTAGCCCGCTGAGCCACAGATGCCGAGCCCCTTTTTTTTTTTTTTTTTTTTTTTAACAATGAAGATGATTTAGTTAAAACAAAATAATCATTGATGAGGATTACTCCATAGCCCTAACAATTCTCAAACTTTTGACTACAAGTTCTTCAAATGCCTTTTTTTTTTTTTTTTTTTTTTAAGAGACAGAGTTTCACTTTATCGACCTCGGTAGAGTGCTGTGGTGTCACAGCTCACAGCAACCTCCAACTCCTGGGCTTAGGCAATTCTCTTGCCTTAGCCCCCAAGTAGCTGGGACTACAGGCGCCCTCCACAATGCCTGACTATTTTTTTTGTTGTTGTTGCAGTTTGGCTGGGGCCGTGTTCAAACCTGCCTCCCTTGGTATATGGGGCCAGCACCCAACCCACTGAGCTACAGGTGCAGCACAATTCTTCATATACCTTTTCTTTTCTTTCTTTTTTCTTTTTTTGAGACAGAGTCTCAAGCTGTCACCCTGGGTAGATTGCTGTGGCATCATAGCTCACAGCAACCTCCAACTCTTGGGTTCAAGTGATCCTTTTGCCTCAGTTTTTCTATTATTATTATTTTTTTTTTTTTAGTAGAGATGGGGTCTCTCTTTTGTTCAGGTTGGTCTCAAACTCATGATTCATATACCTCTTCAATTCTTGTTTTCTCCCACTTCTCAAATGTATGTATACACTAAGACTGAGACTTTATCTCTGTTGGTTTCTTAACAGTAGCTCCTTTAGAGAATTATTTGCTGTCGGGGCTTCTCATGTTGCTTCTATGTAGTTGACTTAAATCAACTTCTCTTTCCTAACCCTATTCTCATATATTAGTCAGTTATTAAGCTCTACATTTTATTTCAATAGTCTTCTTTCCATCTTTTTTTTTTTTTGTAGAGACAGAGTCTCACTTTATCGCCCTCGGTGGAGTGCTGTTGCGTCACACAGCTCACAGTAACCTCCAACTCCTGGGCTTAGGCGATTCTCTTGCCTCAGCCTCCCGAGTAGCTGGGACTACAGACTCCCGCCACAACACCCGGCTATTTTTCTGTTTTTGCAGTTCAGCCGAGGCTGGATTTGAACTCGCCACTTTTGGTATATGGGGCCGGTGCTCTACTTGATGAGCCACAGCTTTCCATCCTTTTTTATACTAGTCTGACCCTATGGCTTTATAACTCGTTTTATGGTTAAAAGCAAATCTTTTTTTATGTGAAGCTCCCTATCCATATAAATAATTTGAGTAACTCAAAATCAGCACATCTGCCTATTCTGGCAGCTCTATCTTGTGATATCCCACAAAATAATAGTGCTTCACTAGGCATGTTTCCAGAAGTTGTTGGCCTTAGCCATAGCCATGGGGCCCCTGGAAAACCCCATAGGCATAAGTATAGGAACTCCCCTGGCCATCTGATGTGAAGGGTAGGAGAGGGTAGGATGCTGGATAAATGCCCTAATGGAAGAAATGGATGTGAGTGCACGGTCAGCTTGCCTGGACCAAGGTACTGGATAAGACTTGGAAAAATTCAAGAAAAGTACTCCAAAACATGGGTAAGAGAGGAAGGCCCCAAGGCTCAAGACTCACAGGAGAATTTTACTTCTGCTGTCTAAGGGCAGTACTGATTTTCTATTACTTTCTAGGCAAAGTTCATTCTTCTTCAACATTTTGACTCTTCCACAATTTGACGTAGCTCTCTATGCAAGAAGGGCCATGATTCATCATTCCTTGACCCCCCAAGTGCCAGTTGTGGATGTTTCTTCCCAAGTCTGCATTCAGCGATACCACATTAGTAGCCTGAAATTTATCCTGTTGGCTTATTCATAAGTGCTATAAATCATGGATTTTTGTGGTTGTTGTCATTCTTTGGTTTTGAAAGTTGTTTATCCAGATAGCCATGGATACCCAAGGGTTAGCTTTTAGCTACACTGAGAGGTAGATTTTACTAAAGCTCCCAAGTAGAGATATTTTCAAACTGTGTCCTGGGTAGAGTGTTTTTTGGAGCTGAGAAATCTGAAGGAAAAGGAAGGAAATTTACAAGAAAAAGACAGAATTCTAGAAAGGGAATTTCATATAGTTAAATTTAATTTAACTAACGCCTTTGGCATCAGGCAGACATGGAAAAGTTGGAAATCTCTGTAATTATTTTTATGAATCCTAAGATTTTCATACCAATGCTAAGGGACACTATAAAAAACAATATTAATTGTTTAATATTATCATTTATTAATATAGATACAAAATTACATTACATATTAATTAAATATTAACTACAATCTAATATTTAAGAATTTGATATTAATAATGAAGAATACTGGGTGGTGCCTGTGGCTCAAAGGAGTAGGGTGCCAGCCCTATATGCTAGAGGTGGCGGGTTCAAACCTAGCCCTGGCCAAAAATTGCAAAAAAAAAAAAAAAAGAAGAAGAATACCCAATTAGGGTTTATCATAGGAATTCAAGGATAGTTCAATATCAGGAAAACTATCAATATCATTATAAGTTGTTGTTTTTTTTTTGAAACAGAGCCTCAAGCTATTACCCTGAGTAGAGTGCTGTGGCATCTCAGCTCACAGCGACCCCCAATTCCTGGGCTCAAGTGATTCTCCTGCCTCTGCCTCCCAAGTAGCTGGGAATATAGGTGCCCGCCACAACACCCAGCTATTTTTTTGTTTGCAGCCATTGTTTTTTGGTGGGCCTGGGCTGGATTCCAACCTGCCAGCTCAGGTGTATGTGGCTGGTGTCTTAGCCGCTTGAGCCATAGGCACCAAGACTATATTAATAAGTTTTATAAAATCTTATTAGTAGGCTCGGCGCCTGTGGCTCAACAGGCTAAGGCACCAGCCACGTACACCTGAGCTGGTGGGTTCGAATCCAGCCCGGACCCGCCAAACAACAATGACGGCTGCAACCAAAAAATGGCCGGGCATTGTGGCGGGCGCCTGTAGTCCCAGCTACTTGGGAGGCGGAGGCAAGAGACTCGCTTGAGCCCGGGAATTGGAGGTTGCTGTGAGCTGTGATGCCACAGCACTCTATCCAGGGTGACAGCTTGAGGCTCTGTCTCAAAAAAAAAAAAAATAATAAAATAAAATAAAATCTTATTAGTAGATTTTGAAGAGATAATTGATGAACTTCAGTAGCCACTCCTAATAAAACTCTGAAGAAAAGAACTGATACATTTGACTATGTTAAAATTAAACATATCTCTTCATCAAAAAATACTACATGCAAGGTGAAAATATAGTCTGCAAACTGAGAGAAAACGTGCAATATGAAAAATGTTTAATAATAAAAAAAAGTAGTCATATTTTCATATTCAGAAGATTCAGAGAACTACAAATCAGTATGCAAAAGAAGAATCTAAATGAAAAATTGGAAAGAATTATGAACAGATAATTCATTAGATGAAAAGATATTTACAGTTAGCCTCTTGTTGGTGAGGCTAGCTGCCCTTGCCCTTTTCTGTCTGGGGCCCCTTTAGGAAACCTAAAAGGTCAAGAAGAAGTTGCAGGCTGGGCGCCCATAGCACAGTGGTTATGGCGCCAGCCAAATACACTGAGGCTGGCGGGTTCAAATCTGTCCCGGGTGAGTTAAATAACAATGACAACTGCAACAAAAAATAGCTGGACGTTGTGGCAGGCTCCTGTAGTCTCAGCTACTCAGGAGACTGAGGCAAGAGAATCACTTAAGCCCAAGAGTTGGAGATTACTGTGAGCTGTGATGCCATGGCCCTCTACCAAGGGCGACCTAGTGAGACTCTGTCGCAAAGGAAAAAAGAAAGAAAGAAAGAAAAAAACGTGCATAGCAGAACATGAAGGGGCAGGATATTGACAAAGAACAACCCTTGAGAGGCTTGGAATCCAATGAGAAGGGTAGGTGGTATGGTTTATTTCTCCCTCCCCCATGTCTCTGGCAGTCTGTGGGCTCCCGAGCTGCTGGAGGGCCCTTCTGCCCTCACAAACCCAAAAGCTGCTGCTGCAGTGAACTGGGAGCTTCTTGAGGACAAAGTACCGGGCTGCCAGAGCCCTCCAGGTCACTTCCTGGCACTGTAGACCCAAGCTGAGAAAGCAGATGCTATATAGCTTCTCTACCCACTTGTGTACCTTTATCCTCCCCAGAGGGCTTCAGCCCTTAGTTTTAATCTTGCTTATTCCTGAATAAACATTTCCCAAATTTCACCCAAAACACAGGAGCCACAGGGATCTGGTGGGTCCCAGGGGATCTGCATGACCCCAGAGTATTTATCTTTGGGGACCCAAGGATAGGCCCGAAGGCCAGATCCTGTACCCTCAGGTCTCAGCTGTATTCCTCAGGGTCAAAGAAGGGAGGTAAGTGGATTAGTCTCAAGAGTAAGGCTGCCTACATGGGCAGATCAGTGGGGAGAGTGCAGTGTGGGTTCTAGCTACAGCATATTTGTGAGGACCTCTTCTCCCATAGAGGACCACAGCTTCAGACTTCTTGATTGTACAGCTCAGTTGGCCACCCTCCACAGGCAGGCTTTCTGGTTGGACGAGGCCTCTACAGACCATCTAGTGGCTTTGCTTAGAAGCTGGGAGCAGACCTTTTATACCCTGATAAAACAGATACCTTACTAGCTTTTGTGGGACCTGTGGGCAAACTCATCCAACTCAGTCCCACTCAGCTGCATCCTTCCACCTGCCTGTGCTAGGAGAAAATTAGGACTCACCTGAAACTCCTGGACCCCCACTCTCCACCTGGGGCAATCAAGTACTTCTCCTGAGGGAATAGAGCTGATCACAGGACTCAAAAACAACACTGCAGCTTGTTCTTCCCAGCAAGCACCACCTACTGACAGGTCAATTTATATACTCTTTTTTTTTTTTTTTTTGAGGTGATAGAGCCTCAAGCTATCACCCTGGATAGAGTGCTGTGGCATCACAGCTCACAGCAACCTCCAACTCCTGGGCTCAGGCGAGTCTCCTGCCTCTGCCTCCCAAGTAGCTGGGACTACAGGTGCCTGCCACAATGCCCGGCCATTTTTTGGTTGCAGCCATCATTGTTGTTTGGCAGGCCTGGGCTGGATTCGAACCCACCAGCTCAGGTGTACGTGGTTGGCGCCTTAGTCCGTTGAGCCACAGGCGCCGAGCCAATTTATATACTCTTTACAGCACATGATGACTCAATCATATAGGGTGTGGTTGAGTCTCACCTGCAAACACCATCCACTATCTCAGAGATTAAACTGGACATGCCATAATCTAAACAAAGGAAAATCCAAAAATAAGAAGCAATATCTACTCTAAATGAGATGGAATCAATAAATCAGTAAAAGATCTCTGGACATACAAAAAGTAGGAGTGAAAGTATATCCCAAAAGAAAAAAAATAATTCCATACCAATGGAAACCAACCAAATGAGAATATTGAAATGATTGAGAAGGAATTTTGATTATGAATTATAAGGAAGCATAATGAAATACAAAAGAAATAGAAACCCAGCATGAAGAAACTGCATAAACAGTGAAGGAAATGAATGGAAAATTTACTGAAGAAATTAAAGTATTGGCTTGGTGCCATAGCACAGCAGTTATGGCACCAGCCACATACACCGAAGGTGGCAGGTTTGAACCTGGCCTGGGCCAACTAACTGACAATGACAACTGCAACAAAAAATAGCCTGGCATTGTGGCGGGTGCCTCTAGTCCCAGCTATTTGGGAGACTGAGGCAAGATAATTGCTTAAGCCCAAGAGTTTGAGGTTGCTGTGAGCTGTGACACCACACCACTCTACCAAGAGTGACATACTGAGACTTTGTCTCAAAAAGAAAAAGAAAAAAAAAAAGAGTAGGCTCAGCGCCTGTGGCTCAATGGGCTAGGGCGCCAGCCACGTACACCTGAGCTGGCAGGTTCGAATCCAGCCCGGGCCTGCCAAACAACAATGACGGCTGCAACCAAAAATTGGCCGGGCATTGTGGTGGGCACCTGTGGTCCTAGCTACTTGGGAGATGGAGGCAAGAGACTCACTTGAACCCAGGAATTGGAGGTTGCTATGAGCTGTGATGCCATGGCACTCTATCCAAGGTGATAGTGTGAGGCTCTGTCTCAAAAAAAAGAAAGTATTAAAAAAGAAATCCCACAGAGCATCTGGAAATGAAAAACTCATTCAATGAAATATAAAACACAGTGGGAAGTCTTCAGAATAGGATAGATCATATAGAAGAAAGAATGTCAGAGCTGAAAGAGAACGCATTTGAATTAAGTCAGACAAAGAGAAAGAACAGAGAAATCTATTTTAGGGAATACTTGAAGAAAATGTCTCAGATCTCGTTAGATATCTAGATATCCAGGTACTAGCAGCACAAGACACTCCTGGGAGAGTCATTGCTAAGAGATGATCACCACGAACGTATAGTCGTGAGACTAGACAAAGTTAACACAGAAAATGAACGCCTGTGAACCATAAGCAAAAACTCCAGGTAACTTACAAAGGAAATCCTCTCAGACTAATCTCAGATTTCTCAATTGATAACTTACTTTACAATCAAGAAGTGACTGAGGCCTCATTCTCAATGCTACAACAGAATAATGACCAGCCTCGAATTTTGCATCAGCAAAATTAACTTTCTTTTTTTTTTTTTTTTTTTTGAGACAGAGCCTCAAGCTATCACCCTGCATAGAGTGCTGTGACATCACAGCTCACAGCAACCTCCAGTTCCTGGGCTTAAGCGAGTCTCTTGCCTTTGCCTCCCAAGTAGCTGGGACTACAGGCACCCGCCACAACGCCCGGCCATCTTTTTTTTTTGGTTGCAGCCGTCATTGTTATTTGGCAGGCCTGGGCTGGATTCAAACCTGCCAGCTCAGGTGTACGTGGCTGGTGCCTTAGCCCGTTGAGCCACAGGCGCTGAGCCTTAACTTTCTTATATGAGAGAGAAATAAAGACTTTCCCAGACAAGCAAACACTGAAGGAATTTGTCAAGACCAGATCTGCTTTACAGAAAGTACTCAGAACTTCATTATATATGGACCAGCACTATAGGCACCCACCAGTGTAAAATCACCCAAAAGTTAAAGGCCAGAGGCCAGACACCACAATGGCTTTAGAGGTAAAATAAAGCAATAGAGTTCTACTCACCAGGATAAATAGAAATCCACCCCACTTATAAATTCTTTCAATAAATGTTAATGGCTTAAATTCCTCACTCAAGAGACATAGACTGGCTGAATGGATAAAAAGATATATAAGCCAAATACCTATTATCTGCAGGAAACACATCTGACCCACAAGGACTCATTCAGACTCAAGGTGAAGGGATGGAAAACAATATTTCATGCAAATGGAAATCAAAAGAAAGCTAATATAGCCATTCTCATATCAGATAATATAGACTTCAAATCAACAAAAGTAGTGAAAGACAAAGATGGCTATTATATATGTTGACAGGAACAATTCAACAAGATATAACAATCCTAAATATTTATGCATTAACACTGGTGTACCCAGATTGATAAAGTAAACTCTACTTGATCTAAACAAAATGATAAACAGCAGCATCATAATACCTGAGGACTTTAATACCCCATTGACAGAATGGGACGGATCTTCCAAGCAGAAAATAAGCAAAGAAACGATGGACTTAAATGGATCTCCAGAACAAATGGGCCTGATAGATATTTATAGAACATTCTACCCCTAACTAATGACTGTACATCCTTCTTATCAAATCAATGGAATATTCTCTAAGATCAATCAAATTCTAGGCCACAAAACATGTCTCAACAAATTAAAAAAATAGTCTGAGGCAAGAGAGGGAAATCAAGTATATTCACATAAGGAAAGAAGAAGTCAAAATATTTCTCTTTGCCAATGATATGGTCTTATATCTGGAAAACCCCAAAGATTCTACCAAGAGATTCCTGGAATCGTTAAATAAATTCAGCAAAGTCTCAGGTTACAAAATCAATGTATATACATCAGTAGTATTCCTAAACAACATTGAACTAAGAACCAAATAAAAAATGCAGTATCTTTCACAATAGCAACAAAGTAAATAAAATACCTAGGAATATATTTAACCAAGGAGGTCAAAGACCTCTACAGGGAGAACGTTGAAACACTCAGAAAGGAGATAACAGAGGATGTAAATAATAGAAAAACATACCATGCTCATGAATTTGTTACCAGAATTTATTCTTCAGTAGGTCCTTGGTCTCTGGGATTTGAAGAATGAACCCACAGACCACAGATCAGTGGTAAGGTAGGATTTTATTAGACAGAAAGGAATACAGAAGCAGTAAAAAAGCACCAGAGCTTCTAGCAAAGGGGAAGACCTGAGTGGAAGTCCCTGCTAGGTCCTTTGTCTAGAGAATTACATTTTGGCTAGGATTTGGTAGGTGGAAAAATATCCTTTCAAAGTTGAATGCAGTTCCTCCTATGGGGCAAGGTTATTAGGTCTTTGCAGTTTTTTTTTTTTTTTTTTGAGACAGAGCCTCAAGCTGTCATCCTGGATAGAGTGCGGTGGCATCACAGCTCACAGCAACCTCCAATTCCTGGGCTCAAGCGAGTCTCTTGCCTCTGACTCCCAAGTAGCTGGGACTACAGGCGCCCGCCACAACACCCAGCCATTTTTTGGTTGCAGCCGTCATTGTTGTTTGGCGGGCCTGGGCTGGATTCAAACCCTCCAGCTCAGGTGTATGTGGCCGGCACCTTAGCCCATTGAGCCACAGGCACTGAGCCAGGTCTTTGCAGTTTTTGTCTCAGGGAAGGGATTGGGGTATGTGCTCCTTACTCAAGGTGGAACCACACCAAAAATGTCTCAGGCTGCTTTGTTCATGATCTTGTTAGAGCCCACAGGGTGTGGACTGGAAAAGGCAGCCTGTTTGTGCCTGGAAATGGGGGTCTGATTTCTGAGCTCACCTGGATCTAGGGAACAGGGGCATCCCTGTCCAGTTCTGAGTGGGGGAATCTTGTATCAAATTGGCAGCATCAACATTTTTAAAATGTCTATACTACCCTAGGTGATTTACAGATTTAGTGCAATTACCATTAAAATATGACATCATGGCTTGGCACCTATAGCACAGTGGGTTATAGCACTGGCCACATATACCTAGGCTGGTGGGTTCGAATGTGGCCTGGGCAGCTAAACAACAATGATAACTGTAACAAGACAAAATAGCCTGGCATTGTGGCGGGCACCTATAGTCCCAGCTACTTGGGAGGCTGAGGCAAGAAAATCATTTAAACCCTCTATTTGGCTGTTGCTGTGGGCTGTGATGCCATGGCACTGTACCAGGGTGACTGTTTAAAAAAAAAAAATCTTTTTTTTTTTTTTTTTTTAGAGACAGAGTGTCGCTTTATCACCCTCAGTAGAGTGCTGTAATGTCACAGCTCCCAGCAACCTCCAATTCCTGGGCTTAGGCGGTTCTCTTGCCTCCACCTCCCAAGTAGCTCAGACTACAGGTGCCTGCCGCAACACCAGCCATTTTTTGGTTGCAGCCATCATTGTTGTTTGGCGGGCCCGGGCTGGATTCAAACCCACCAGCTCAGGTGTATGTGACTGGCACCTTAGCCCGTTGAACCACAGGCGCCAAGCCTGGTGAAAATAGTTTTTATCCAAAGTCCCAAAACACCAGATGCTGGTGTGGATGTGGAAAGAAAGGAATATTTATACATTGTTGATGAGTGCAAAGTAGTACAACCCCTTTGGAAAATAGTATGGAGATATATCAAAAAACCAAAAGTAGGCTTGGTGCCTATAGCTTAAGTGGCTAAGAAACCAGCCACATACACCAGAGCTGGCTGGTTTGAATCCAGCCCAGGCCTGCCAAACAACAATGACAACTACCACCAAAAAATAGCTGGGCATTGTAGTCTCAGCTACTTGGGAAGCTGAGGCAAGAGAATTGCTTAAGCCCTGGAGTTGGAGGTTGCTGTGAGCTGTGATGCCATAGCACTCTACCCAGGGTGACAACTTGAGGCTCTGTCTCAAAAAAAAAAAAAAAAAAAACTAAACTAAAAGTAGACCTACCCTTTGTTCCAGGAATTCCACTACTGGGTAGTTACCCAAAGTCATTCTATGAAAAAGATACTTGCACTCAGTGTTTATAGCAACATAATTCACAGTGGCAAAGATGTGGAAACAAGCCAAGTGCCCATCAATACATGACTAGATTAATAAAATGTGGTATATGTATACCATGGAGTATTACTCAGCAGAAAAAAAGATGGTGAAGAGTCACAAGAATGGATAAACACCACATATTCTCACTTTTATATGGAAACCAAATGATTAAAATAATAGTAAAATTCACTGGAAATCAAGCAAGTGGAAGGGAGGTAGAAGGGATGAGTAAATTCATACCTAATGGGCACAATGCACACTATCTGAGAGGTGGACACAATTATAACCTTGCTTCAAACTGTACAAAAGTAATGAATATAATCATAATATTTGTACCTATAACATTCTAAAATAAAAAAATTTTAAAAAGCTATTCAGTCTCACTGTTAATTACTGCAAATTAAAAAAACATGAGGTACCATTAATTAAATTTCCACAGCATGATGATAATAAGTGTCGGCAAGGATGTGAAACTACTGGAATTCCTCCTGCTGGTGGGAGTGTAAATTGGTATAATTACTCTGAAGAACAATTTTGCAATATCAAGCAAAACTGAAAATATGTATACTGTCTTGATCATCAACCTGTGTAGTTTCTCAAATTCTTGTCTAATAAGGGGAGTGTCCCCAGCTGAAAGGGGGTAAAATTGTTTTCTGTCTCTCTTAAACCTCTCTTTACACTTTTTGGAAATTTAAACCTATATGCCTATTTCAGGACAGTGGTCAGGAGCAGTAGAGGAGCATCCTTTGTTCTTTGTATTACAAGCAATGCTCAAGGGAATTGTCCAGGCAGAGGTCAGAAGATTGATTTAGCCCCAGATGGGATAATCAGAACCATCTCCTTTAAATGCTCTGTATTTCTGCTGAGAAGCAGAAAATTGGTACTATAAGATGGGAGTCTGCCAATCTCCTCATTTGCTGGCAAATTAATAAACTTCTCTTTCTTTTTCCTCAAACCACTTGTGCTAAATCTTCTGATGTGACTTCGGGACAAGTGTTGAACTTTTGGTAACACTTGTGAGTACCTTCTGGTTGCACTGATGTTGCTGCATTTGCCAGTGACTGTGCCAAGTTCCTTGAGCTGCCTGGAGTCTAAGTTGAAAGCCTCGATTTTCACAGCCCTTATGTTGCTTATGTTAAGCTCTATTCCCAGCAAATGGTCTTTCTACTTCTGGACTTGGGTATAACACAGGTCATGGGATTTGCTTCCTAAGTGGCTGCTAGGAAGTCAAATGATGCAGCCCTGAAGCCTAGGGTTAGAAAAGGTAGTCAGCTCCTTGTGGGGTAAACTTTGACCTATAGGAAGGAGTGAGAGGGTAAAAAAGTTGAGTAGGATAAGCCTTTTCATTCTGGAGATTATATATATATATACACACACACACATATATATAATTCTCTCTCTATATAGAAATATATGTGTTTGTTTGTTTTTTTTTTTTTTTGTAGAGACAGAGTCTCACTTTATCACCCTCGGTAGAGTGCTGTGGCATCACACAGCTCACAGCAACCTCCAACTCCTGGGCTTAGGTGATTCTCTTGCCTAAGCCTCCAGAGTAGCTGGGACTGCAGGTACCCACAACGCCTGGCTATTTTTCTGTTTTGGGGTTCTGCTGAGGCCGGGTTTGAACCCGCTACTTTCAGTATATGGGGCCGGAACCCTACTCAATGAGCCACAGGCGCTGCCCAATATATGTTTTTTTGAGACAGAGTCTTACTCTGTTGCCATTATACCTCACAACAACCTCAAACTCTTGGGCTTGAGCAATCTCTTGCCTGAGCCTCCCGAGTAGCTGGGACAACAAGCACCCACTGCACCTGGATAGTTTTTCTATTTATAGTAGAGATGGGGACTTGTTCTTGCTCAGGCTGGTCTTGAACTCCTGAGCTCAAGCAATCCACCCACCTTAGCCTCCCAGAGTGCTGGGATTATAGGTGTGAGCCACAATACCCTGCCCATTCTGCGTATTATAATTCACATGCTTTCTCCTTCCAACATTTTGATAAAAGATTCTCATGCTGTGTGAACATGTCTATTGAGTGACAACTTTTTTGGTCTGACTTGTTGTGATGGGTTGGCCTGCATGGTAATGCATTGCATTGTATTGCTTAGTATCTTTTCTTGTCTTAGTTCTCCTTTTCCTAATCCTTGTTGTGCTGAGCTTTTGCCTCCTAAATAAAGTCTCAACATCTTAATACTTGCCTCAGGCTGTTTTCTAGAGGACTCAGGCTAGATAATTAGAATTCTACTCTTAGTTCCAAACTATAGTGACTCTTATACATGTGCATAAGGAAGTATCTATAAGAATGTTCATTATTCGTTTGTAAGAGTAAACATTTATAAGCAATTAAATGTTACTGTGTTGATATAGTCAAAGAGATAATATACCTCCTTGAAAATCAAGGACCTGGAGCTACATTTATAACATGGATAAAAGTCAAAAACATAGTGGAGCAGGGCAGTGCCTGTGGCTCAACGGAGTAGGGCGCTGGCCCCATATGCCAGAGGTGGCAGGTTCAAACCCAGCCTCGGCCAAAAACTGTAAAAGAAACAAAAACAAACAAACAAAAAACCTTCACCATAGTGGAGCAAAAAAAGGAAACAGCATATAACCATTTATATAAAATTTACAAGCATATTGGATGATGCCCATGGCTCAGTGAGTAGGGCGCTGGCCCCATATACTGAGGGTGGCAGGTTCAAACTCGGCCCTGGCCAAACTGCAACAAAATATAGCGGGGTGTTGTGGTGGGCTTCTGTGGTCCCAGCTATTTGGGAGGCTGAAGCAGGAGAATTGCCTAAGCCCAAGAGTTGGAGGTTGCTGTGAGCAGTGAGGCCATGGCACTTCACTGAGGGTGATAAAGTGAGATTATGTCTCTGAAAAAAAAAAAAAAAAGTTACAAGCATACAAAAACAACACGGTGTAAATTTCTAGATATGTGTTTCTATAGTATAAATGTAAAATATTTGGGGGAAGTAGAAGCCATACTTCAAGGTAGTAGTTTGTTTTGGAGAGGGAGCAAGGAAAAATGAGGTCTGATCTCATGGGAGCTTCAGTGATATCTGTGGTGCTTTATTTCTTAAGTCATGTGGTGAAGCACAGGTGTTAGTGGTTGGAAAAAGGCTATGCTTGAATATCTCTGTTCTTCCTCTCTAGGTACAAGATCCTCTGCACTCACCTGCTTTTCGTCCCAGGAGGCAGAGGCTGACCTGTATGAACTGTACCAATGAGCTTCCTTGCTTTCTGGCTTTCACCTTATCCTTCCTAGTGGGGAGAACCCAGAGGAGATGGGGGGCAGGGAAGAGTAAAGCTGGAGTATCATCTTCATGTTTCTATTTTGCTTAGTTTTTTCTTATTTACTTCCATAGCCTACACAAGCATGGAGAATATAAGACAGACAGATGTCAGTGATAGAGTCTAATGGAGGGACCTGCCCAGATAGAACCAACTCACCCAAATAGAACCGACCTACCCAAATAGGATGTCCCACCCAGGAAAGAGGAAATGTGTCAACTCTTACCCTTCCAACCCTTTAAATTTCTATCCACCTTAACCCATGTGCTGACTTCATGCTTGAATTCAGCTCACTCGCTTCTGGGTGGAAATAAAGGCTGATGTTGCCAACACAGAACCCGGATTCCATTTCCTTTTGTTTCATGTTTCAGAATAATCTTTTATTTTCATCTTTGACCTCTCAATCAGGTTGTTGAATGGGTCGCGGGGGCAGGTGTGGGGTGGAGGTGATGATATAGGTGAAAGGGAAGGAAAGAAGAAAAAAGAATCAAACCCGGAAAGAAAACATAACACTCCACTAGGCGTTGCATCTAGGCATTTTATGAAAACACCCTAGGGGATTATTTTTCAACTTAAATTTCAGGATATCCAACCTGCTGCCTGTGGGCTTCATGCTGATATTTTGAGGATTATTTTGCTTATCTGTGGTGTTGGATAGCTACAAAAGTATGCACAGACCTTTTGTTTAGCTTATCAGCTTTCCTCAGTGTTTGTGTACTTAATGTTTTTACCCAAGGCAACTCTTACTCTTCCAGAGTGGGGCAAGGAAGGACAAAGGTTGGACACCATTGATGGAACAGTGGCTGGAGGCTGAGTGATTGAGGGGCAGACATGAAGGGTTGGGGTGGGGGGACACTGTAGAAAACTGAAAGGATTTGGCTTTTTCCCTGCTCTCTGGACTGACGAAAGCATTTTGCTAATCTCATCCACAAATTCTCATCTCGTGGGAGGTGATCCCTCCTCTTCCCTCTAACCACCGCCCTTAGGGAGTTGGTCTTCGGTGCCTCAGGCTAAGGGGTGGGGCATCTCCAACCTTCCTCACTGGCACAAAGGGCTAGTGGGTAGTTTCTAAGTCAAAACCGGAAGAACAAGTCAAATCTGGGTTGCCAGTGTAGACGGATAAATACATACAGAATGGGAGCTAAGGTGTGGCGCTGAATGGAGGGCTTTGAGGCACCAGGCCAGACAAGAGGGAGGGCAGCAGAACAGGCCGGTGGGGGGGACGGATCCAGGAAATGAAGTGCGGACAAGGCAGTTTAATTCATCTGCCCTTAGAAATCTTGAAATCATTAGAGCTGTTACTTGCCCTGTCAACCATCTTGTCATCAATCTTGGGTTTCAATTTCCTCTTACCAGTCTTACTTCTATTTTTTCATTCTGAAGATATTCCTCTTGATAAAGAAAACAGAAGTGAGATTGTTAAAATACCATTTTCTTTGTCATTTCTCAACCCTGCCATCTCTTCTCGCAGCCACAGTCATCTTTCTGCTATGCAAATATGACTGCTTGGCCTTCTCTCACATTTGTAATAAAATATAAATTTTTTTCTTGTCAATAAAGCTTCCCTAATTTTGTCCCCCCCCACCACTGTCCCCTAAAAACAAATCTTTCTGGCTTCATTGCTTGCCTCTTTCCTGTACCTCTCTGTAACCTTGTCATTCCAAGAGATGCAATTTGTGGTCAGAGCAGTTTCTCCACAGCCGCACTATTGGGGGCCAGATAATTTATTTGTTGTGGTCAAATTGTGCACAATTTGCATTGTGTGAGGTTTAGCTGCATCCCTGACCTTTACCCACTAGCTGCCAGTAGCATTCTCCTAGTTCTGACAACCAAAAATATTTCCAGACTTTTCGAAATTTCCCCTGGGGGACAATGTCCCCTGTGGCTAACCACTGGGATAGAGTATGGGTTTCACTTACGCCTTCCTGCTCTCACTCCACCTGCTCTACTTTCTGTAGGGCAAGGCAAGACTTTCTCCACCTGGTGGTCCTGGCCCAACTCTCAGTCTCTGCTTGGTCCTTCCTCCTTGGTAAGGGTGTCTGTGACTCCTAAGGTGGAGTTGGGCAAGCTGGCCCTCCCAGCCTTAGAGCAAGATCCCACTATGTTCTAATTCAATAGACTGAGAGTTTAGAGGGTCAGACTTTCTTTATTTTTTTTTTTTAAGCATTTTATCCTCTGGACCAAAGTACCTGGTCCAGAATATTGACATTTCTATGTATTTTTAAAATTCTACAAATTTGAATTTTGGATATGATTAAAGTTGTTTAGAATTTTTTTTTTTTTTTTTTTTTTTTTTTTTTAGAGACAGGGTTTCATTTTGTCACCCTTGGTAGAGTGCTGTGGCGTCACAGCTCACAGCAACCTCCAACTCTTGGGTTTAGGCGAGTCTCTTGCCTCAGCCTCCCGAGTAGCTGGGACTACAGGCACATGCCACAACAGCCGGCTATTTTTTGTTGTTGTTGTTGCAGTTTGGCTCGGGCTGGGTTAGAACCCACCAGTCTCGGTATATGGGGCCGGCGCCCTACTCACTGAGCCACAGGCACCGCCTTAAAAATGATATTTAAAGGTAAATCATATTTTTTCCTCATAAAATGTCTGTAATATCTAGGTTTTAATTAGTCACTGCATCTGAAATGTGATACTTTGTATATGATTTGTGAGTAGTTGCCTCTAGTTACTAAACTTGCCTTTGAAAACAGTAATAGATTATGTCTTGCTTATTTACAACTGAAGGATTTTTTTTTTTTTTAAGACAGAGTCTCACTTTATTGCCCTCAGTAGAGTGCAACGGTGTCACAGCTCACAGCAACCTCCAAGTCCCCGGCTTACGTCATTCTCCTGCCCCATCCTCCCGAGTAGCTGGGACTACAGGCACTGGCCATAATGCCTGGCCATTTATCTGCTTTGCAGTTCGGCCAAGGCCAGGCTTGAACCCGCCACCTTTGGTATACGGGGCTGGCGCCCCACTTGCTGAGCCACAGGTGCTGCCTGGATTTTTTTTTTTTTTTTTTTTGAGAGAGTTTCACTATGTCACCCTGGGTAGAGTGCCATAGCGTCACAGCTCACAGCAACCTCAAACTCTTGGACTTAAGCAATTCTCTTGCATCAGCCTCTGAAGTAGTGGGACTACAGGTGCCTGCCACAACACCCGGCTATTTTTTGGTTGTAGCTGTCATTGTTGTTTGGCGGGCCTGGGCTAGATTCAAACCCACCAGCTCTGGTGTATGTGGCTGGTACCCTAGCCACTGAGCTACAGGCCCTGGGCCCAAATGAAGATTTTTAAACTTTTTGGTTTATGCAATTTTTCCTTTTTTTTTGGAGACAGGGTCTCATTCTGTCAACCAGGCTGGAGTTAAGTAAAGGCGACTTTTAACAAAAATACAAACACACACATGTTAGTCTAGGCCTATGCAGGCTCAGGATTAGCAAGGTATCACTGGGCGATAGGAATTTTTCAGCTCCATTATAATCTTAGGGAACCACCTTTGTACACGCAGTCCTGCTGTTGACAGAAATGTTGCAACTATTCATATGCTGCACAGGACTATAGTCTTGAACCATATTATTATTTGACAATAATTTAGTATAGAATCATATTATTATTTGACAATAATTTAGTATTTCTGCATTTTTAATTATGTAGGACTAACTATACTTTAAAAAGTTACTTCCATTTGGGAAGTTTATTATCTATCAGTGATAATTGTAAAAAACAGTTTGAACATTTGATTTCTAGTTGGTGCTATACCTTGCCAATGCTGCCATCTCCTGGATTCTATTAAGCACTACAACAAAGCTTGTTTTTCACAGCGGCTTCCAAACGTAACATGATATATGTCTATGAAAAACTTTCCAACTTTCATTTTTCTGTTTTTGTTCAGTTTGAAAAAAATCTGTATGCTTTTCTTTATCTCCCCCATGAAATAGTTGACTATGTACCTACTTTCCTAACCACATACCATTGGAGAGAGTATGGTGTAGTACTACAGTGTAAGATGGGTATGCTAAATATCTTTATTTTTGCTTCTCTAGACTTATATTTACTCTTTGCTAATCTGCTTTGTTCCCTGAGAGGCAGATGCTGACCCATAAGGAGTGCATCAAGAAGCTTCCTTGACTTTTAGCTTCAAGTTGTATTTGAACAATAGGAAGCATTCAAAGGAAGTTAAAAAGAGACAAGAGAGTGGAACTGGAGTATTTGTTGCTCCAGCTACTTTGCAGAGAAGTCACTGGACTCTCTCTATCCTTCAGCTGAAGTTCTTATCTCCTGGCCAGGCCTCTTGACAAAATAGCTCACTCCTATCTCAGGGAAGTAGTCCTCACTTGCTCCCTTTATTATTCCAGGCCAAGGAAGATTATAGTACTTACATGTTATGAAAACTAGACCACTTCATTGTCTCATAGGTTTATCCTACATTCTGCCCATTCCTTTGTAAATGGTATGTAAATAGCCCTTAAATTACCTATATTGAATATATTTTATGTTGGGCCCTGACCAAAAGAATAAAAATAATGATAGCAGTTAACTCATAGGCTTGTTATAAGAATTAAATAAATTAAAACTTAACTAGTGCTTAAATAATGGCTAAGAAAAATTAAAATTGTAAGAGGTAACATTTTTACCACATATACAGATATCAAAGTAGAAACACAAGAAATATGAAAAAGCAAGGAAACATGCCACTTCTAAAGGAATGCAATAATTATCTAGTTGTAGACTCTCCAAAAAAGGAAGTCTATGACATGCCTGAAAAGAAATTCAAAATGATGATCTGAAGGAAACTCACTGAGATATAAGAGAATAAGAATAGACAATTCAACAAAGAGGGAAAATAGTTCATGATCTGAATGAGAAATTCAATAAAGAGAATGATATCATAAAAAAGGACCAAATAGGCTTGTCGCCTGTAGCTCAGTGAGTAGGGTGCCAGCCACATACACTGAGGCTGGCAGGTTTGAGCCTGGCCCAGGCTTGCTAAACAACAATGACAACTGTAGTCCTAGCTACTGTGAAGGCTGAGACAAGAGAATCGCTTGAGCCCAAGAATCTGAGGCTGCTGTGAGCTATGATGTAAAAGCACTCTAGGGAGGGCAACATAGTGAGACTCTGTCTCAAAAAAAAAAAAAAAGGACCAAATAGAAATTTTGAAGCTGAAGAATTCAATGAATGGAATAAAAAATACAGTAGAGCTGGGTGCAGTGGTCCATGTCTGTAATCTCACCTACTGAAGTGTGAGGACCATGTGAGCCCAAGAGTTTGAGACTATAGTGAGCTATGATCATGTCATTGCATCCCAGCCTGAGTGACAGAGTGAGACCCCATCTTAAAACAAACAAACAAACAAACAATAAAGAGCTTCAAATAAACATGATCAAGTAGAACAAAGAATTTCTTTCTTTCTTTTCTTTTTTTTTTGTTACAGTTTAATGTATTTTAATAGCAAACTTACAGGAACAGCACAGAAGACAGACAACAATAAAAACGTACTTGCATGTAGGACAACTCAGTTAGAAAAGTATAGTGAATGGATGGAATCTACTGCATGATAAAAATGCTACAAACACCATTTAGCTGCCCTCAATAAGAAATTTACTTGTTTAAAAAAAATCCAAACGCTGGCATTGTCCAGAAAAATCTAACAGGTTTATTTATAATTGTTATAAAGTTGAACTGCTGAAACTTGTTCACAGAAACATTTTGACTCGCATTAATG
>CAUYRH010075227.1:0-42517 GCA_963574655.1 Perodicticus potto | reverse complement strand
ATCTGAGTTATCTCAAGAGCTTTGTCCTCTACCTCTGAGATTCTTTCTTCTGCATGGTCTAATCTGTTGTTGATACTTTCTACTGCATCTTTAAGTTCCCTAATTGACTGCTTCATTTCCCTCATCTCTGCCATATCCCTTTTAGATTCTTCTCTTAATTGATTCTGTTTTTGGATTTCTTTTTCTGCTTTATCAGCATTTTCCTTCATTGCTTCCTTCATTTCCTTGATTGTTTTCATCATCTGTATTCTAAATTCTCTTTCTGACATTTCTAACATTTCCTTATAGGTGGACTCCTCTGCAGTATCTACCTCACAGCCCCTTGGGGGGGTTGCTCTGGACTGGTTTTTCATGATGCCAGGAGTTTTCTGCTGATTCTTCCTCATGAGTGATTTTTTTTATCTGTTTTTTTGCCAATTTAAAGAGCAGAAGGGTATTTTTGTAGGTGATGCACATGTGTTAAGGTTAGCATGGTCCCAGAGTAAAAGGGAATTTCAGCAATCTTCCAGCTGCTTTAGATGTGTTAACTTATGTCATTCTCCTGTCAATTGTTTGAGGCTGTTATTATAATTGCTAACTTATAAATTAGAAAATAAGAGCAGACATCTACGCAATTAGTGAAAACTCAAACCCTTATCTGCCTGGGTCTGAAGCTCTCACTTGGCTCATTCTGCTTAACTTAATCCCTTAACATGGGGATCTGATGCATTTCTTCATTGTACTATGTAATAGACAGTATGTTCATTGTTAACACCTGACCTAAACTAAATAAATATGTACCTAGTTATCATTGTATGTACATGCACATATATAAAGCATCATTAGTTAAAGGAAAATTCTGATTAAAACCACAATAAAATACCCCTATACACACAGACTGGCAAAGAAAACAAAACAAAAACAAAAATTTGAAACCTGACAATACCAAGTGTTAATGAGGATAGGGAATAATTAGAATGAACATTCTTTGTTGGTGGGAATGCAACCATGGCTCAACTACATTGGCAAAGTTTGGCAGTTTATTATGATATTAAACACACAAATATATAATCCACCAACTCCACTCCTAGGCATTTGACATAACAGAAAACAATTGTCCACACAAAGACCTATATGTGAATGCTTATAGTAGCATAATCTCAAACTAGAGATAACCCAAAAGTCTATCTGTTGATGTGTAAATAAATGATTGTAGCTCATCTTTACAATGGGATGATACTCAAAAGTAATAAGAGAAGGAACTCTTGCTACATGTAACAACACGGAAGAATTTCAAAAGCACTATGTTAAATAAAGAACACCAGACACAATGTATAATCCATTTAGATGATGTTCTAGAAACAGCAATACTGTGGGGCAGAAATCAGATCAGTGGTTGCTGTGGCATGGGGTAAGAGAAAGAAACTGACTACAGAGAGACACAAAACAACTCCTGGAGTAATAGAAATCTATATCTTGATTTTGATGGTGGCCATAATGACGGGTCATGTTTATAAAACGTGTAAAATACAAACTAAAATGATACCTTTTGGGTTCTGTGAGATAAACATTATTTTAAAAAGCAAAGAACTGTATTCCTAAAAAGATGAATTTTGACATATATAAGTTTACCTCAATAGTTCTTATAATACACTCCACATACACAATGCACACACACACACTTCTCTAGAAAAATGAATTTCAGTACAAAACCAAGTATTTATGTTTAATCTCTTTGAATCATTCCTGCTTTGACTCTTTTACAAATCCCACCCACAAGGTACCATCTTTTATGGAAGATTTTGTAATGTGAGGCGGATACCAGAAAACAATACGTTAGTAATTCGTTCCATCCACCAGCACTCTGTTACCACGGACACAGACAAAGCATCTGAGTGTGAAAGGATTTGAGCCTGTTACCAAGATTAATGGAAACGCAGATGGGGGACTCCTGAAGAACTAACAGCTTCATCTGAAATCCAGTGGAAAACAATTGTCTTGGAGTCATGCAAAATGTTATGAAAGCTAAAACTTATAACTAAGTCCTAGTGCCTTCCGGGTGCGGCTTGACAGCCTTGTGGGGTCTGACAGCAGAGGCCTGAGAACGGAGATTTATGCCACAAATTAAGCTCCTAAAACTCCAGTGGAATATTTTGTAAGCCCCTTGGCCATATGTAACTGCAATGCTGTCCCTACAAGAGAACATTCTAAAAATGATGTGGAATGGGGGGCAGGACAGGGAGTATTTAATTGAAAAAAAAAAAAACCTTTGTAAAAATAAAAATAAATTTAAGAGCTATTTTGCAATTCTAAAACTTGCCTCATGTTCCAATGATGTCTGAACATGCTTGGGGCCATCATTTAAATTATTTTTTTCTCAACCAGTGGGGTGTAATTTTTTAAATTACTGAACATGTCCAAAGATAATAATGTTTTTCATCTGTGAAAGATGAAGGACTTTTTCTGAGAATTTCTACTTGCCCTACCTATTACTCATTTTCTAAGTCAGTTAAGAACTTTGGGGGTAAGAGGCGTAAGTAATATAAATAATGACATTGAGAAAATTTAAAATGAAGAACAGGGCAGAACCAGAAATTTGGCCCAAAATGTGTCTTAGCAGAACCATGTACATATTAGCTAGTCCGTGTGCTTTCAAGTCACGATGTTTTCTTGTGCTCAGAAGTTATTCAGCAGGGTCCCTTAAGCTCACAAGAGGAAACATTTGGAGCTCATAGAAACAGGGAGAACTATGAACAATGAATAAACAGGTGGAGACAGGTATGTTACAAAACACTGTGCATTTTGAAAGTCTGTATCAATATGAACAGGGCTTTCTAGCTAGCCCCAGAGGCAAGATTTCAAAATATAGGCTTTGCTGGAATATTTATCTAGTTTCTCATCACCTGACTAAAGCCAAATCCTAACCACAATAATTGGTCCATTAAAAGCTATAGTTGTAGCAGCTCTAGCGGATGAATCATTGAGACATATGCGCACACACATTCATGCCCCTCATGGCTACATGTAAGCAAACAAAACAGAACGCAGAAGGGGTAAAAGAAATTCCCACTGCAATAATACCTTCCTCTCCATCCTTAATACATACTAAAGGTTAAGTTTATATAAATGGTTGTAGGAAGAGTCAAATATCCTGGGAATACACCTTGTAGACAGGCTAACATTTCCTTTAGGGTCAATGTGAAGGGTATCAGAGGAAATTGGGAGAGAGGTGTTTTCTTTGTACGATTTGTTTCTGGGACTTGTTCTACTACTCATATTTGCCTATCAGCCTCCTTAATCTTGAAGTGTTTAAGAAGTTTAGAATTTAACTTTTCCTTTCTGGTCATTTTTACTTCTTCTCCAAGTTTTTATAGCTTCATCTGTTATGCAGATTGTGGGTTATGGTTGGGAAGCCCTTTTCAAGATACATCAATATTTAGTGTTCTCTAAAAGAGCTTTTGAAGAGTATAAATACAGATATAGAGGCATCGGGTCGGGGCTGAGGTCCAGCCATTGTTGGGGCGGTCCTTTCTTGGCTCCGGTTCTGTGGACACTGTCCCAGGACGCTGGGTGACATCCGTCCAACATAAAGATGTTGTGCTATTGGAGGGCTTCCACAAGAGACTAGAAACACTGAAAATAATTCCTCCATGGCCCGTGGACCACAGCAGGATGTAGATCAGCACCTGTGCCAGGGTTCCATAGTTAACAGCTTCAAGATCCCCGCAGTCACCTCCCGCAAGGACTCGGAGACCCGGCAGGGTGTGGGCGATCCAGGCCCACGGAGTCCCCACACTGGGAGGCCTCGCTCAGCAATGGTCGCTGCTGGCCCAGGGCCATACTGCTTGAAAGGCCCATGGATTTGGCCTGAGTCTGCAGCCTGCACACCTCCCGGTACAGAGGAGCCTGCCACTCCAGAGGCCCCCCACACCCCGTGCTGGCCCTGCCCCTCTGCTCCCATTGGGTCCCACCCCTCTGCTCCCATTGGGTCTCGTCCCTCTGCTCCCAATGGGTCCCGCCCCAGATCTTTCCCACCAGGGCTGCCGGGTAAGGCTCTGGCTTCCTGTGGGTCTTAACTCTTGTGGGCGGGGCATCCGCTGCCCTTGGGCCCTTCCTGCTGCCAGACTGCAGGACGCTTAACGCTGATGACTGGGCACCGCTGGGCCCGACAAAGCTGCCTCCTCACAGCGTCCAGCTTGCTCTGGCCACTTGGTAGCCTCTCATGGTTTCTGCAGCTTTTTCTCAGATTTGGGAGGACACCACTGTCTTCCTGGGATTCACTTGCAGCTCAGACCCCTGACTTCAAATATGCCAGTAAGGGTAAGCGAATATTTCAGGGTGCACAGCTAATTCATGATATGAACTAGGACAAGTCCTCGACCTTGATTCTCTTCCACTCGCGCACCTACGTAAGAGAAACAAGCCCACTTGTCCGGGATGGAATACACTGCCCCTGCTGTACTTTGAGCCCAATCCACATTAACTTTACCCAAGAAAGTAGCTCAGACTGTTAAGTGGACGAGGGAGCAATATGGTATTTTATCCACAAATGTTACTTTAAAAATTACTCTTAAATTGTGCTTTACTTGAAAATAAATGGAAAATAAGATTGAAAACACCTGCTGACTTTGTCAGCCTGTGTGAAATAATCGTGTCATCAATAAGAATCCTAATTGTTTATTTTCTTAATGTTTGCCTTGATAATTATTCATGCACAATAATTACACAAACTGTATAGTTTTACTTGGGTTAAAATAACTAAAAATTTTAAGATTTTTTCTTATTCTTTTCTTCTTCTTTTTTTTTTTTAGACAGTCTCACTTTGTTGCCCTCAGTAGACTGTCTCACAGCAACCTTAAACTCTTAGGCTCAAGCAATTCTCTTGCCTCAGCCTCCCAAGTAGTTCTCCCAAGGCCTACAGGTGCCCAGCACAATGTCTGAGCTATTTTTAGAGATGAGATCTCGCTCTGGCTCAGGCAGGTCTTAAACCTGTGAGCTCAGGCAGTCTACCCTCCTTGGCCTCTAAAGATTGTTTTTCTTTACTTTTCACTCATAATAAAGACAAAGAAACTTTCTCTAGAGATGGCAATAATAAATTTATTTTATAAGATTTATGTCTTAACATTTTAACAATGCCTGGTAGAATTTCCTACACAATGCAGGCTCCTTTTATATCTTTTCCGATACATAGTTTTCATTCTTCTGCCTGAATACCAAATTCTGATTGAAGGAGAGTGATGACATCATTCATGGGTTAAACTTATCAAGAAGATGCAAAATCACAGTTTGGAAAAAAGGAGGAAAAAAAAAAGCTTTATCAAATATGAAGAGCAAGGTAAGAATTGGTTAGTAGAAGGTTAAAAGCAAAAATAATAAGGAAAGGTAACTGGGAATCCCACTTTTTTTTTTTTTAATGTAGCACCTGGCCTCTTTTGGAGGCATGCTGTATGACAGCCTCAAGGAGTAACAGCAAGCTAAAGACTAAAGTGAAAATGCATGCTAAATATCTTGAGGCATCAGATATTGTTGGGGTAACACTTGTATTGCTGATGTATATACATCTCTAATCTTCCCCCTTAAAATACTGATCTGTTTTCCCAGTTGCGTCTTCTGATACATCACAGAACAAATCTATTCTCGGAATAGTATTTCAAATATCAAGATATGCTAGCATTTCCTTTTAGTATACTTCTGTAAAATTATACTAGGTTCATCATATATTTAAATTACAAAATAATCTGTAGAACTTTAAGCATTCTGGTCTTTTTCAGTTTTTCAAAAATTCTTTAAAGACAAAACAGTCCAAAATGTAATAAAATACTTCAGATGAGATTTGAAAACTATTGATTTCCAAGAAGAGTTCTATAAGCTGAATCATCAATTTGCATTAATATTAGTAGCATTTGCTAATATGTCTATTTTCTCAGCAACTGCATTATGTCATTAGCTCACATCAACTTGAGCAAAAAAAAATATATATGTGACCGCAGATTGCCCAGACTGATGAAGTAGGTCTTACACTGGAAATTTGTGGAAGAAGTCAAATTACAACCTAAGGTGTAAAATGGGACAGTACAGCACAACTCACAGAAATGCCACAGAGAGAGTTCCGGAACAGTACCTGTGACTTCAGCTGAACTCATCAGAATTCACACAAATCTTCCATCATTAATGTTTTGGTGGGGTAAGTCTTAGGTATGAAGGACAATAGAAAAAGAGATATGTTTTAAAGGGAAGAGAGCTAATGTACAAAGTGAATTGGGCACTAAAGTACATTTTTAGGTTAAACAGTATTTTTAAAGGATATTTACAAATAGAAGGGAAAAAATGATGTTGCTTGGAGATACCACAGACTGCTCGAACTAAGAAGAGAGCCTACAACTGATGTTTTCCTAATATAAATTAAAACTCTAGTGCTCAGGCTTTTAGTGTCAGAAACCTTATCTTTCTCATCATTGAATCCTCTTTAGATTCAGCAAAATGCTTTTTGAATAGAAATTAGTCTTCTGTTGGTAGTGTTTTTCTTCTCAATGCTGAATGGTTGGTATATTGTTGATGTACCCAGAAGAATCTTTTATGTTTCGAAAGCTAGAATAATCCATGCGGGAATGGTTCATCCTGGCCTTGAATCCAGACAACAAAGGATAGGAGAGCTAACATTCATCGAACTCCTCCAGGAATTCTGCAATCATCACCGCATTGCATCTTCATAAAATCCTATAGAAGTACAGTTTTTAGACCTATTCTTCTGATCAGGAAACAGAAATTCAAATTAATAATTGTCCCATAGGCAATAACTATTAGAGAGACTTAGAATGGAAACTCTGGCTTCAGCTCCATTAGATACACAAAGTAGTCTTTCAGAGATTAGTGAGTAGAAAATGGGAAGAGCCTTGGAAAACAATTGTCCATGTCATTTCAGCGAGAAGAAATCTGAAAGAGCATTTAAGGTATGTGGCTCCTGGGAAAAGTTGTCTCAGATTTAAAAAAAAAATGCATATATATCAAAAGAAGAAGCCTAAAGAGTGCCATGATGCTCAAAGAACGGTATCAGGAAAAGTTCAGAACAAATTCATACTGATACAACTGCAAAACACACCCAAATAAATAGTATTCTTACACTTACAATTAAAAAGTAAGGAAAGGATGGATAACAAATAAATAAACTTCTTACACTTATGCTTAGAATAAAAAAGTAGGCAAAGGATGGATAGCCGTATTGTTTGAATAAAGTTGTATAGCATCACACAGTTTAATGAGAAGATAACATGGGTTCGCCCCTATTTGTTGATGTCTTTTCCACTGACTTAGCCTTCCAAATTAAAATTACATAGCAAATATTATTAAGAGGTTATTGTTAAACAAAATGTAAAAGTACTGAAAAAATAGCACTGAGAAAGGTCTTGATAGTTTTTGCAATCAGGTGTGAACAGAACTTGCAAATATGATTATGGAATGTTTTTCTGTATTCATAGAGATAACATCAAGAATGAGAGTGGTGCCTTAAGATCAGACAAGGAAAAATGATGTACTTATGAAACCCCAGCTGTACTTAAGAGAGGAAAGTAGAGACAGAGACTTGGAACTGGGTCTTTTCTTTTTTTGTAATTCCCACAACACTGGGCATGCTGCCTAGCACATCATGACATTTAATAAATGGGTGGGATTTTTTGTTCTAAATGGGAATAACTTCCCAATTCAAACACATGTGAAACAAGTATAGTATCATATAGTTGGCATGATTTATGGAGTGCTTTCAGTTTATAAGAGAGACGGTATTATAAACCTAAGATATCAATGTAAACCCCATGTTACTATTATTATCATATTTACTAATATATTTTCAGCGCAGCCAATATTTCCCATGGTTACCATTTTCCAGATGCCACGTAAAACACCAAGGATATAGAGATAAATGAAACATTCTTTGTTCTCAGGTTTCTCACTGTCTTGAGCTAGTAACCAGGCTGTGACTTAGCAGAGACCTTTGTCTTTAGGAAAATAAGTGTCTATGAACAGGCACAGTCCTTAGGCAAGAGCTACGTGTGAATGAATGTATGGATTATTATGACACATAAAGACTGAGGCAAGTGAGAATTTTCAGCCTCTAAAATATACAGATTCTGGTTCTTAGAGCTGCACATACTGAAGGAGATAAGGTAGAGAAAAGCAAAGGAAGATCTTATTGAGTGTTTTATTCTGTGCCATACATTGTTCTAAGAATTTATATGTACTGCAACACTTACGGGTCGCAACACATTATTCTGACTCTACAAATCAAGAAACTGAGAAAAGTGAACTGCTTTGCCCAGATTTTTCTTAGGAAGTTTGACTACAGGCCTCATAATCCTTTTTACTCTAAACTAAAACATAGCTGTTCTACATAAGGAAAGCCAACAGGGCAAAAAATGGTGAGCTGGTCTCACTTTGGGCTCTGCCTCTCTTTCCTTTTGTTATCCATTCTCTCCTCTAGGTATCTAGTACTCAGTTGAGAGCTCTCTTGACAAAGGAACATAGTCTAATGGTCATAGTAAAGTACAGCAGAGCCTCCATAGTTGACCATCTCCTGAAGTAGAACTAATTTTCATAAACCACACAGTCACCACATGTATATATCAGTACAGTAGGCCTAGTTCCTTATGTCGACCATCTCTATATGTGGACCAATTTGTTATAGTCCCTTGAGTGGTCAAGTTATAGAGGTTCTATTGTACTTATGGCTTAATATTAAGCCTCTCCCAGATATGTGTATTTTAATAAAGAAAATCTCAATGAGAGAATAATGTATATAACACACACAAAAAATGACTCTTTAATAATGAAAATTTCTTACCTGAGAATGATCAAGAGAACAAATATATAGGGGGAAAATATAAAAGAAGCTTCTTTTCAAAGATGAGCTTTGAATCAGATCAGGGCAGAAGCGATAGATGCAGATTCTCAGAGCAGGAGGGATGGGACCCCTCCTAGCCGCAGAAAGAACAAGAAGCCCTATGCTGGACTCTGTCTAAGGGGATTTCATTATTAAAATCCCCAAATTTCTATCACATAGACTCATGTAGTAGACAAAAATTCTTTTACAACATGAAGACCTGTGTTATTTTAATTCTTTATTTTTTTGTAGAAGGATTTATCAGACTCACAGAACATAGAATATGCTTAATTTCAAAATTACAGAATTAGAGAATATGCTTAATTTCAGAAATCGAACACTGTATATTAACAGCATGCGTATATGTAAGCTACAGTGAGTTTTCCAAGTACTTTATCCACTCTTAGTAAGATGGTAAAACACTCTTATAAAATACGTTTTTCCCCTTTTTTAATTCTTTAACATCCTCAAAGCTCCTCTGTTCTGGTGGTTAGGTAGAGAAGCATTCACCTAAAAAATGAATTAGAAAGATTATCCCATGAGTTCTTAGTGCACAGTGTGTTTGTTTTTTTTCATGTACATTGATTTCAAAGAAAGGCCAGAATGAATAAGACAGGCAGCAGATAGATGGAACTAATTTTGCTCTAATATTTGTCTAGAAAATTGTGTGTCAGAAGATTAGTAAGTAAAGTAACTTTTTTTTTTTTGTCTTTCTAAAAATGTTTTCTAGAATTGTTCCTAAAATAAACATCTACATATCATTCCAAATGTGGGTGCCGGGTTTGGGAGAGAAATTAAGGATGTTTTTCTGCTTAATCAAAAATTAGTACCAGTGTATTGATGTTTACTTTCAATGAAGTAAAAACTTGATTAGAATAATAGAGCATTCCTCTTAATATTCAAATGAACAAAACTGTATTATCCTTTTTTGTAGGTAAAAGCTAGTTGGATTGGATAATCTACGAATTAAAGGGGTTACTCCTTCTAACATTCAAGAGTTAGAAACAAGTGGCCATTCTGTTTATTCTTAGAAGAAAAGAGCGCCAGGCACGGTGGCTCATGCCTATAATCCCAGAATTTGGGAGGCCGTGGTGGGTGGATTGCCTGAGTTCACAGGTTCAAGACCAGCCTGAGCCAGAGTAAGAACCCCTATCTCTAAAAATAGCCAGGCAATGTGGAAGTCACCTGTAGTCCCAGCTACTTGGGAGGCTGAGGCAAGAGAATTGCTTAAGCTCAGGAGTTTGAGGTTGCTGTGAACTATGGTGCCATGGCACTCTACCCAGGGCGACAAAGTGAAACTCTGTCTCAAAATAAATAAATAAATAAATAAATAAGAAAAGGTGACAATTTCTTAAATAGTAACCTTCCAAAAAATACTTTGAGACAGTAGAGATTTTTTTTTATAAAAGTAGGCAATGAAATGAAATGAAATGAAATGTAAAAGATTAAATGTTTTTACCATACCTACAGAAATAATTATGTGTAGAAATGGCTATGTTTATTAGCTTGACTATAGTCATCAATGTGGTATGCTTATGTATATCAAAACATGATGTATGACTTATATAAGATTTTGATTTAAAATGATAAAGGAGAATTAAATAATATAATAAAAGTATGATCCCCCATAATCAAGTAAAATATTTCCAGTAACATAGACATTTATATATGAGACCCTATCAATATACTAATAGTATTAGTATGCAGTTACTACAGATTCCTTGAAAAATTAAAAATATTTCCTAATTATTTCAGGAAATTAGAAAAGCACTTTGACACTGGTTTTTCATAAAAGAAACATTACTTTTTGTAAGCTAATAGCCACAATTATTTGTAGTGGACAAATACCAGATTAAAGGTTTTCACCATGGAGGGAAATATACCTATCGGAAATACCTGGGAATAATTTTGTATCTCGTGAGACAGTGAATGAACATAATCCTCTAATTCCCTTCCCAACCCAATATTGTAAATGCTGTATATTTGCTGACTCCACAGAACAAGAATCTATTGCTACATCCTAGGAAACCCCTAAAAAACAGTGGAGTCAGGTAGGTGTCATGCAGCAGCCCAGTGAGAAGCAAATCCAGGGACCAAGGGCAGGCTAAGACCTTTTCACTGTGCATGTTTAGGTTTGTTTGTGCACATGCCCCTCTTACACACATCACTGAGTGAAGGAATGTTGCCTGTGCTCATGCCACTTTGAGACAGAAAATAGCCTGAATCTGCCAAGATAAGGACAGGGATTGTTCCCTCCAGTGTCTGGAGTTAGTGAGTGGATTACAACAGCTATAGTGGATCTAGTCAACTCCTCTGGGATTTCTCCCTTTCATTATTTCTCCATCCTCCTCAAGGTCTAATGATTATAGGGAAGAGACATAGCTTCTTACAAGGAACAATCAGAGCTTTGGGACAGTGTCATGTATGTGTTAAGGGTTTAGTCAACAAAGAATGATGGAACTCAGCTTCTCAGAAGAGAGTCTTTCATCAGTGACCCTTGAATCAAGTGCTACACTTTTAAGGAGAGGCACAAGGAAGAGTCTAAAGTCCCTCCCCAAGGACATTTTACCAGCTAAGGAGATGTAAAATTCTAAGGAATGATAAATAACAAAATCTCTGAGGAATACAGTTCCTTTAAGAGAGAGAGAGAAAGAGAGAGAGACTGAACAGCCTATTCACCATGAGATGGAATTGTCTAGAGAGAATAACTTTTTAAAGCTAACAGCACTATAATTTTCTCAAAGAAATAAGAAAGAATGTTGGTAGGAATAAATAGTTTTCAAAAACCAATTGTAAAAATATAGTATGAAACTACATAGCAGATTAAAAAAATAATTAGAAAGGTGTTGAAAGGTGGAATGTGTACAGCAAAAGAATAAATAAGTTGTCAAATCTTATGGATAAATTAAATTTAAGCTAATTAAAAGGGAAAAAGAAGAAAAATTTTAAATAAAACTTAAGAGGTATGGAGGATAAAGGTAGAAATATCAGCATTTATAATATAAGAGTCTCAAGGCACAGGTGACAATACTAATTATAGAGATTTTACCATAATTTAAGAAACATGGACTATCTCAGATTGAAACAGCTGACAAGAGTGAAAGAGCATTGTTAAGGAAGGGGAAAAAGTCAATGTCCAGATCTAAAATGAAATTTAGGAGCATCAAAAATAGGTAAAAAGTAATCAGAGTTATAAAATAGGGCTATAACAAAAAGTTTTTAACTGCCAGGTACATAGAGAAATTTATATCCAACAAATAAAGGTTCCACATTATTTCTGAATAAATGTATGTGAGTCATTATGAAAGTTTTAAGATACACAAAAATAAAGAGATGTTAAATCCACCTGGATAGAAGAAAATGAAGCCTTTCCAGCAGCACTGATAAGCTGAGCAAGTTGAAACTTGAACACATGAATGTGAAAGGATGTTTCTTGGAAGTGAAATAATAGACCATGACACAGTCTGTCTCAAAACTTTTGTAGTGACCCACATATAGCCCTCTCCCATGTGTACAAACTATGTAACATATTGTAAGGAATTAGTAACATACAGACTATTTTCTTTAAGGCAATAAAATTAGAAATTAATAATGAAATAATAGCTTAAAGACTAAATAGTATAATATTTAATAACTTTTGCATTGATGAAACTATAGAAAAACTACAAAATCCTTAGAACTAAATGAAAAGGAAAACATCAAAAATTCTGAAACATAGCTCAAGAAGTAACTTGGTAGAAGTTGAAAGCATTAAATATATTTATTTTTAAAAAAGAAATGTAGGAAACAAATGGGAAAAGCTTTCAACTCAATATAAGAAAGAGTTCCAGAATAAACTCAAAGATACAGTAGAACCTTTGTAAGGTGACTACCTAACGGACTGTAACAAACTTGTCAGTGTACAGAGGTGGTTAACATAAGGAACTAGGCCTACTGTAGTGATACATATATGTGGTGCATGACTGGTCTGTGAAAAAGTAGGTCAACATTAGGAGATGGTCAACTAAGGAAGTTCTACTATATAAGAAAAAATGTCAGCCTGGGTACAGTGGCTCATGCTTGTAATCCTAGCATTCTAAGAGGCCAAAGGAGGCAGATCACTTCAGCTCAGGAGTTTGAGACCTACTAGAGCAAGAACAAGACCCTATCTGTACTAAAAATAGAAAAAACTAGCTGAATATGGTGGCAGACACACATAGTCCCAGCTACTCAGGAGGCAAGAAGATTGCTTGAACCCAAGAGTTGGAAGTTGCTGTGAGCTCTGATGATGTCATAGCACTCTACCCAGGATGAGAGTGTGACTCTGTCTCAAAAATAAATAAATAAATAAATAAAGATAATGGCAGAAATTAATGATGGAATGAAAACAATAAGGAAGATTAATTAAATCAGAATTATTTTAATAGATAAATTAAGTAGAAAAATATGATATTGAGGGGGAAAATAGAAGGTACAAATGCAAAAATAAGAAAGAATATAGAAAGCTATACAATACAGATGATTCTATGAACAATTACATGTCAATACATTTAAATGTTTTGTTAACGTATATATTTACTCTACCATAAAATTGCCATTATAACACAAGAATAATAGAGAAGCCATTAAAAAATTGAGATAGTATTCAACCTCTGTTTTTTCCAACACAGAAGTTCAGATGGCATTTTATAATATGTATGTTCTTTCAGGTGTTCAAAAAAACAAATTAATATGGAAAGTTCCCAACTTAATTTTTATGGCTTATATAACTTTGATACCAATGGTAGGTGTAGCTAACACAGGAAAAGTTAATAAAAGAAACAAAATGCAAGATCCATTTCACTTATTTAAATGAATACAAAAGCCTACATAAATGGTAGCTTAGTGAATCTGATTTTGCGATATGTTATGATTTATTCCAATAAGGCAAATGTCAGAAAAGCAGTCAACAAAATTTATTACAGTAATGTACTGTGAAAGAACATGTGATTATCTTAAAAGCATAGAAAAAGTATTTGATAAAATTTAACACATTTATAATAAAAATAAAAATTAGCATAAAAAAATTTTTTTAGTTAACAAAGACTTTTATCAATAACTTGGATGAAACAATAAGAAAATATGGATGAATCTACTTTACAATTAGATGTGAAATGAAGATCCCACTATTATCACTATCATTCAAGATGTTTTCAAAAATCCTTGACTATGGAATAAGATAAGAAAAGAGAAAAAACAAGAAGTAAAGATCTGAAAGCGTAAAGCAAACTATTTATAGAGCATAGGGTCATTTACCAAAGAAAATCCCTCAACAGCAACAGAAAACCTTTAAGAAAAGCAAAGAGGTTGGCAAAATAATTGTATGTACAAGATTAATTTAGAAATACTATGTCCCCCTATTCTAGTAATGATATAAGAAATAGAACAAGAAATATTACTATGACAGATGTATAAAACAAATAAGAAATAAGCTCTTGAAAACAAACAATGTCTGAATAAATGCAAAGGAATATCATAAGCATGATTAGAATAAATGAATACTGATTCATCTATAAATGTGTGCCACACACACATTTTATTAGAAATAAAAACTGTGATAGGCCCTTTAAAGAACACTTAAACAAACTTATTATAAACCTTGCAGGCAAAGTACAAAACCATGTTAGTAAAGAGTGTAATGTTGGCACAGGAATACACAGTTCCATGAAAAGAGTCTCTGTACATGTTGAAATTGATTATATGAGGCAGACAGCTCAAAAATCAGCAGAGAATAAATGGTATTGTAAAAAATCACTTTATAATGAAAAATAAGTTTGAATTCTTCCGTTAAAAAAGGAAAAGTACAGAAGAATGAAATACTTATATATGATAGGTATAATAAATGTGACTCTATTAGAAAATGTAACATATTGGTTTTGTGATATTGGTGTGAAGAAGGATTTTTAAAATATCTTCATGCACTCAAATGCACAAAATAATAAGTTGGGAAAAGATGTATTTGACATAATATTCAGAATTTCCATCTAATAAAATTATTCTTGGCAAAGCACTCAGAAGCAACATACTAGAAATGGGATTTAAAACATCTAGAACTAAAAAATTTATGTAGATAAAGAAATTTATAAAATTAAAAGAGAAAAATACACAGTCCAATAGACTACAAGTCCATGAATAATGATAGGTGATTCATAAAGGGGAAGTCTTGAGTGACTAACAAGTACATGAAGAAGTACTCATCCTTGCTTTTAGTAAACAGCCAGTCTGGGGGACAATCAGGCAATTCTAGGTGAACCTAAGTCTGAGAAGTTTCCATGAGCTAGTAATCTCTTCCCCTCAGCATATTGTCTAGAGAAATACTTAGTGATAATTTTTTATGACAGTGGGTACTTGTAGCAACCTGAACATTATCCCCAGTGAAGAAATGGATAAATGAAAAGTCTTGCATGTGTGCATGCAGGCTATGTAATGGTACACAGCCAATAGGAACAATGAATGAGCAAATGAATTTCTCTGAAACATAACGTGTGTGTACACAACAACATGTATAACTGTTAAAAAACATCATTGAATTACAAAAACTAAAAATTTAAAACTACTAAATGACATATTTATGAAAAAATCCCAGATACCATAATCTTAAACATTTTATGATAACTACACATATCAAAGAATATGAATTGGACTAGGGCTAGTGACTTTAAAGGGGGAAAAAAATAAATCAAAGCTAACTAAGGAGGCCTTCCACAAGTCAATAATGGTAATATGCCATGAATGGGAAAATAAGATTAACTCAACCTGAATTCCTCATTTAAAAAAAAAAATCATTCAAAGAGCTTCTTTAAACAAAATCCTCATTTCTTTTTCTTCACCCTCATCAGATTTTGACTTGCAAATCCAGAGTTGAGCTTGAGTAATTTGTAGCATTTTTTCAGATGATTCTGATTAGTCCCCTGTAGGTGGTGTTGCCACAAGGGTGGTGGGTGTTGGAGCCACCTGAGTATGTGTGTTAATGTGCAGCTTTTCAGATTTCCAAAGAGTCTATGTAATACAACATGGGACCCAGGAATCTGAATATTTGACAAGAATCTCTTTCACTACAGGTGGTTCCTGGATCACACCCTGATAAATAACTCTTGAAGGCACTAGAAGTAAACTCTTTAAGGAGGATCATATCATTTAGAAAAGAGGTTGCTTATTATTGCCATTAATTTTTAATATAATTTTGAATATTCTAGTAAATGCAGTAATATTCAAGCTGTGAATAAGAAGCACAAATGTCAGAAAGAAACAGTCACTCAGTCTCTGCCTCTAGGCACACTCTGCCCTCTTTGACAGAGATTGAAAAGGAAGGGAGGGTCCTGCAGCAACATGGTCTGGGGTCACAAGTAAGTTTCCTTGAGTTTGTTAGTCTAATGCAGTATTCCAAAGGAAAGTAAGGAAGCTAGTCCTTCTTCTAGAAGGTTCTATCACAAGATGTCTGAGGAGAGGTTGGCAGTGAAACAGGTGTTCCAAGGAGCAAGTCTATAGTATCATGGTTTCCTCTGATGTCTCCTTCACTCAAGCAAGTCCCCAGGCAGCAGTCAGGTGGGGTACGAATATTTTAAAAAGTGTGGATCAGAATCACCTAGGGTGATCAAATATAGAGTCAGAGCCCAACCCCAGACCTGCTAAGTCAGAATTGCTATGATTCTGAACAAAGAATCTCTTTCCTTATGGAAGTCTTATGCATTTAGAAAGGATTAACCAGAAGAAGTGACTCAGTTATACTTAATGGATGAGTGAGTGTAGGGGGAAGACCAAATAGATGCTTAAAATCCATCTTGGGACATAGTATTTGTGTGTGTGTGTATAAGGAGGGTGTTATCTAGAAAAACAGAAATGCCATGTCAGTATCTATTCATGGAAAAAAACTGAAATTTCTCAGTGTGCATGGAAAGTGGTGGTAGATGTTTTATGGATGTTTTGCAGAGAAATTATGGGATGGAGAACTGTTGTGTATGTTGTTATTGGTATGGGATTGTTAGTTTAGTTTGCTTATGTGTTTGTTATTTGCGTGTGTATGGTGGGAGGTGTCTCTCGGACAAGTATGCGTGTAGCAGATGAGGAAACACAAGGGAGGCAATAAATGGGAACTCTCTCCGGGAAGAATTTGTGAAACTTTGAGCCTAAAGTTCTGTTACTTTGAGGATTAACTGACAGTCATTCAGAACAAGAAGTAGCAGAGTGTCTTCCCACCTTCCTATCCAGATGAGTTTCCACTTTGGGTGACCAGAAGCTAGCCCCTTGGGAAATTATCTGGAAGGCTCCCTTAAGGTACATAAGCAATGCAAGGTTGGGCAAAGCAAGGTGGGCATGAGAAGAGGACAGCTTTGGAGTGACCCAGCAGGGAGCCCAGACTGGACAGGAGGCTCCATTGGCAGGGCACATTAGAAAATGAGTGAGGAGAGTGCCTGGAAAAAGCAAAAAGATAGTTCAAGAAATAGAGGGGAAGAGCTGTGTGATCCAAGCTGTTATGCTCAGAGAAGATAGTTTGAGCCCTTGGAGGTGCTGGGTCAAGATCCAGGATATGACTGTACTCGATAGAGGTTGGTGGTTACTGGAGTTGAAGATCCAAGTGGAGGAGGGTGAACAGTGATGAGTCAGAATATCAACTCCAGTGTTTAAGTCACTCATGATGACAGAACAGAAGGGGTAGAGAAAGGCCAGGAGGAAGGTGATGGTGAGTTGTGACGAATGACGGGGTAGTGAAGAGGCTGGTAGACTGCCTGGGCTTCCAGTGTAGAGGAATGAGCTGAAGGGAGTTGATCAGTGATTAAAGAGCAGCTCTGGGGAGCCAGGCCCAGACACTAGTACATTGAGCAGAGTAGGGGAATGAAAGTATCCTTAAAAGGGTTGAAGGTCCTAGGTCATCAGGGTAAAGAAAGAAAAACTGAAAGAAACATTTATAGATATAATAAAAATTGTTCTTCAGTGAATAAGACTTCTAAGGAACTTTAAAAAAAGTACTAGAAGTTAGGCCAAAAAGAAAAGAGCAAAAGTTGTGGATATGTGGGATTGAATTAGGTTGGGATTAGAATAAAATAAAACAGGTGTTTGTTTGGTTGTTGCATAGGGCAGGTGGGGAAGAGTGAAGCAGGAGCCTGAAGAGTGGCCATGAGAACGAGGCTCAGGAAGCTAAGGGTTTGAGGAGCAGAGAGTTGAGCACTTGGAAAATTCTAGTAGACGTAATACACTGGATCTGTTGGCTCTCCTCACTTAAAATAATCATATTTAGATGAAAGAATCTCAGAGTTACCAGAAATCTAAATAGTAATTTGTTAGATTATCTTTATGAGAAAGATAATCTCTGTGACCAAGTTTGACGGGATGATGACATTTGGTAATTTGTCCTGATTTAAAATGAAAGTAGTTATAAAACAGGAACTCATTCATCCATTTTTTCCTCTGTTTGTTCTTTGTTGAGTGATACATAAACAGATTTCTACTGAGCACCTGCTGTATACTGAGTGTCATAAGAGGGTTTGAATGAACATGGGTGAATAACATAGACTAGAACTTTTTAAATCAATCAGGCACAGAGTAAGAGAACAAACATCTATTAAGAGGGAAGACATCATGTCAAATGTTTTTAATAAAATAAAAATTTTATGTATATATATAATATTTACAAATTCTGAAAAGTACAATGAAAGAACTGCATAGGGTGTTGTGATAGAGAACTCCTAGAGAGGAGGAACTTCTGTGAAAGAGTAATCAGAGCAGGTGTGATGGAGATGGCTGCATCCAAGCAGAGAACTTAACTGAATGATGAAGAGACAGTTAGACAAAGAGTATTCCAGGTGTGTGCAAAGTCCTCAAGGAGGGAAAGAGCTAATGGATTTGAGAGATGCCTGGAAGGCAAGGCTGGCTTCAGCTCAGAGCAGAAGAGAAACGAAGAGTCAGACAGTACACAGGGCCTTGTAGAAAGGTGATGTGTGGCTGGATCATTGAGGAGAAACTACTGTATTACATGAAAAGTGTAATGTCTATATCTATCTATCCATTTATCTGTGTTTGTGTATCAGCCCAGTGAAAAATGGATGCATAACTAGAACCTAATACCTATTTTTTCCTACTCTCCTTGGGTTATTAACATAGCTAACATCCTGGAGTTTTGTTGTGTTCTGTTTTTCTGTCTTACTTAAAGTATAGCACTCTTGATGGCTTACTATCTCTAATAAAAACTCGTGTAGGATGGGGCATATAATATTGTTCCGGTTACATTTTCTGTGGTTTAACACAGATGGGAAAAGTATTTTAAGAAGCTTAGCTATTTTGTTAAATGTTTATGACTTGTAAATTCCCAGCCTTTTAGGATTATCCAAATGTGTTGACATTGATGGTGAATTTGAAGGGAAATTAGCCAAATATGTTTTTGTCTAATTAACCAGCAGGGTCTAATAATAGCAGTCAAGGTTGGCGAGCAAAGCAGGGCTACTTATTTTCCTTTGAAGTTTAGATTTTCAAATTCTTTCCTACCAATATTTGGAGAGTCATGGAATGAGCTGTCAGAGCTTGAATCCCCAACCTTTCTTTAAAACAAAAAAGTAGACCACTAGTTTAATTTCACCAGAATTCTAAAGTATGCCTCTTCTGAACTTTTATTTCTGTGCTTCTCATAAAATGCAGGAAAATCAATCACCTCACTTTTGGCTCAGGGATCTTAAAAAATGAGAAAAAGTTTGAATTTCTTGTGATAGTTTTTAATGTCTTAGGCTTTTATAATTCATCAATTTATCATCTTTTTAAAAGTAATTGTAGCAGTCGGGTATGTAAAATTGTAATAATTTTGTCTGACCAAAATACTAATATTTAGCACATTACTGCAGGACAATAATTTGTTAATCCCCCATGGAGATTGACAGGCATGAGAACAAATATTGTCTTTGAGTGACTTCAAATTTCACACAAAATTTCACTCATCTTCATAATGGCACTATGTTATCTTTCATTATATGTTTTTTGACATGTCGGCTGTGTTGGGAAGTGTTTATTTAGACTACAATATTTCAGATTGTGAGGTCTGTGTTCTTTTCCCCTTTTATTCACTCTCACCTAAATGGAGTCTTGGTCATTTGTTTATCAACCATAGTGATTTATAGCAAAGCATATTTTCTGTTTAAAGAAAAATTTAAGGAGGATGATTATGAGGATGACTGTTCATATTTATTGGCCATGTACTAGATGGGTCAAATAGTAGAATAACTCCATATGAGTGGTGTAACTATTATTTTGGGTTGGAGAATCCAATATTACTGTATTGGTTGTCTCAGCCTACAAGTAATATAAATAACAGATGTACCATAAAATGTAAGCTTTTTAAGATATCAAACATCTTTTAATTTAACCTGCCCAAGGCCACCTGAATGTAAATCATTTTAACATAACTCATTCACCACTACAGACAAAGGAACTATCTTCTTAGGGTTCTTGTACTGATTCTACCACTAGCGAACATCAATTCCCTAGCTTTTCTAGGCTTTGTTTCTTATCTTTAAAATCATGGATTTTTAAATTGTCTTTTGCCTATAAAATTTTTGGATTTGGCTTGTACATACCATCTTAATAAGCAAAATGGGGCAAAACGTTAGGTATTTTTATTTTACTACTTAATACCTCTCATTTCTGTATAATGCTTGTTTCTTTTTTATGTTAAGAATTCAGAGATAATACTTCTGTATTTTTCTTTCAGTAACATTTTTGCCAATTCAGTATTTTCAACTTCAGCAAATTTTACTTGACAAAATGATGACTAATAACTATATATGAGATGTTTACTTCAATTTTGGAAAATATATTTAAAAATATGTAGATAAGTTTGTTTTCTGTGTTTTGGTTTTTGTTTTTTAGCACGACATCAACTTGGCCTCAGGACAGTAATTAACAACCCAGTCAGAGGTTGTTAGTAATTTCCCATTTATTTTGGAAGAAGATTTTATTAAATAAGTTGGAATTATTTATATTAGCTAAAGAAGACTTTTGAAATTCACTTTCAATATAGTAGTATAGAAAAAAAATAAAATGATCAAAATACCAAAATATAATTAAAATTCAAATCCAGAAGTTAAAAAAATAGACACTTTGAAAAGAAGACGGTCTTTATAGAAAACACTATAAAAGCTTTTGCTTTTGTTGCTTATTCATCCACTTTATTATGCATAGAAGGAAGTTAAATGTTAACTAAAATTAGTAGTGGAGTTGTAGAAGTAAGTGTTGCTTTAACTTAGAACATAATTGCAATTTAGATATGAGTTTTATGTGTTGTTGACCTCTCGCTCAATATGTGTGAGAATGTGTTTCAAGTCTGGTTAGAAAAAACAAACCAAAACAAAATTTAAACATTCACAGTAATAATTGAAAAGGAGTGGAATATTCCTATTTTAAAATTTTGAATGTGATAAGAGTCATTATGTTAATATTTAACTGTCTTCTCTATCTTGACTGTGTAATAAGTGAAATGGGAAGAGAAGTGTAAAAGTGGGTAAAGACAATAATAATAACAACAGCAAATTACCAGAGCCTAAATAAAGTGTGTAGATGTTTGGGAGATGCAGAGCCCTGGTGAGAAGGAGGCTTTACCACAATAATGTGTTCTTACCTAGAGTGATGGGGAGGATGGGGGGGCAGGTTATGGGTGATAGCTGCTGAGGTTTGGGGGAATCCCCGCAATGATCAGTTAGTATGTCTGTAAGAAGAATTCACTTTCGTAGCTTATTCTTCCACTTTAATATGCATAGAAGGAAGTTGAGTGTTAACTGAAATTGGTATAGTTGTAGGAATTAATATTGTTCTAACTTAGAACATAATTGCAGTTTAGATATAAATAGAATCCTAGTGCCTTTAAAAAAAACCCCTTGAATGGAATATATCCCATTAAAAGTTCTGTTGATCTGTTGTGTTGAAATAAAATTCAGCAGAAATTTACTTGAAAGTCTTTTTAAAAGTTTATGTAGATTGAAGGGCCATTATAGTCTCAACGTTTATGTCAACGTTATGTAAATTGACAGTTGAAATCTCATTACCAATGTACTTGGAAATGGGGCCTTTGGGAGATGATTGGTTCTTGGGATTAGTGTTATACCTTTTACATTCATCTCTTTTAGGCTCCAGAGAGGCCCCCTGGTCCCTTCTGCCCTGTGAGTACACAGCAATAACGCGGCAGTCTGTGAACCAGGAAGAGGGCTCTCGTCAGACACTGAATTATCTGGCACCTTCATCTTGGACTTCCCAACCTCTAGAACTGTGAGAAATGTACAGCTGTTGTTTAGAAGCCACCCTCTATATGGTATTCTTTTGTGACAGCCAGACTGGTCTAAGGCAAAAAGCCAAGAGATTACTGTATTAGCTTTCATACCTAGATACACATTAACCGTTGATATTGTAGAGATTTTAGCTCAGGAAATCATCACTGTTATATCTGTGTTTTCTATACTGAACTGAATAGATCCTAATAGTATAAGGAGACTTAAAGAGCCAAAGCATATTAATGCCCTCATCTAAAAACTTAGGGAAAAAACCTTAGACTTGTTAAATATTAGAAGTAGAAAAGAACTTAGCAATCCTCTAGATACGGATTGACAAGCTATCACCTCAGGCCAAAGCCAGCCTGATACCTGCTTATTTCTGGACCAAGAGTTAAAAGTAGTTTTTACATTTTAAATGGTGGAGAAAAAAATTTTAAAGGGTAATATTTCATTATAAGAAAAAATTATATGAAATTCAAATTTCAGTGTCCATAAATAAAGTTTTATTAGAACATAGCCACACCCATTCATTTAAGTGTGGCCTGTGGCATCTCCAGTAGCTGAGATCTTAGGACCCACAGTACCTAATATGTTTCCTGTCTGGCCCTTTACACACAAAGTTTGTCAACACCTGATCTAGATAACAAGTAAATTTATTTTCTGGAATTGATCTTTGTTAGGGTTTTTCAGGGACCTATTGGAGAAGGATTCTACTTGTGAGCTAGGTAGAAAGGTAGACAGTGATTGACAGGCAATGTTTGTCTCGGTCTGGGGCTCAGCTTTCCCCCAAATTCTTCTGCTGTATATACTCTACTATTTCGGAGTTTATGTTAAAGTCCATAGAACACAAGGTCATTATCTGACCAAACCTCATTCCCATCATTCCTGGCACCAAATTGACCATCTAAGACCATCATTAGTGCATATTAAGAACCATGAAGATAACTTTTTAAAAATGCAGCTCCACTTGCCTCCAATACATATACAGAATAATGATTTTATCAGTTTAGGCTGAAGCCTAGGGACTTTCATTTTCTAATGTTGAAAATTAAATGAGGTTTTTCTAGGACTATACTGTCCAATATACTAACCATTAGGTATAAGAGACTATCTTAAATTAATTAAAATTAAATAAAATTTAAAATTCAATTTTTCAGTTGCACTAGCTATATTTTAAGTGCTTGATAATTACACTGACCTAGTGTTTTCCAAATTGAACAGCTCAAAGTATAATTCCTGCAATGCAGAAAGTTCTATTGACTCCTCTGATCAAGGAGATTCTAGGGTTCCAGTTAATCTCAGAAGTTGACTAATCAGCTTTAAAATGACAGCAGTAGTTCATTGATACTATCAGAAATATAAGGAATGAAAGGAGAGGAAAGAAGGAAAAAGAATGAGAAGCAAGAAATTTTGGAAAAAAAAGATGACAGTCTTCATCCGTTATATAACTCTCTCATCTACTTAAGATTACTAAAAGGATATATGAATTGAGATGAATCAATAAATACTATGTAGTAAAGGTAAAAAGAGAACATTTTTATGTTGGGTTCTTGGAGGAAATTTTATTAGACATAGACATCTAACTTTTATTAGACATTATGTAAGAGAGACAGGAATGAGATAGGACTGACCAATCTGTGCATCAACTGACATAGTAGAAAAGTTTGCCTGGGCAAAAGGAAGTTGAGATAATAGGAAACCCCATGAGCTTCTGAAGTTTACAGCAGGTACTATAGGCAAAAGTGAGCCATGGAGAAGTCCATTGACAGTACTGATGTCCCTGAGAAAGTGGAATGGTGCTAGTTCGCAGACACAGGAGTGCAGTGTCCTTCTCAGGAAGTGTGGCATTGACATGCTTTGTAACCAGTGCTGCTTCCTACAGTGTTTCGTGAGGTTCATCATACCAGTTAGAGAAAAGGGCTCACCAAAAGTCCAGGAAGAAAACCTTGGATGACTGTCGGCGGACACCTTAGCCTGGCCAGATTTCACTATTTGAACATTCTTTTCTGCCATAGTCAAGAGAAGTCTGAAGCAACAGAATAAATCCACAACTAAGCTAAATTTTTTCCAGATTTTTTATGTAAGGGTAGCACAATGCATTTTACAGTATGGACAAACAAAACAAAATGAAAATATGTCAACAGCCACAACAATTGTCAAGATAGTCAACATGACAGAGCCAGTGGTCTATGAGAGGAAAACCTGTGGAGAAGTAAAGGCTCCCAGATCTGTGGTTCAGATTCACTGCAAAGAATCAGACAAAGTCTTTCAGCATTTCTCAGACTCTTGGACCTGTTGTGGCTCTGAACAAATCACCTAAAGGATAACCTTCAAAGGTTAGGAATAGCACAAAAGCAGAAAATGTATATTGAAATTGCAGACAACTGCATCAGAGAATTACCACTCTCTGATGGTTGTGGAATTATTTTAGAATTTAAATTTAAAAAAGGAGATAAATGTGGTAATTAAATACATGAGGGACATTGATGATAAATCAGGAAGTGAATGACACATACAGGAGAAAACAGAATGACTATAGGAAAAGCTATTACCAAAGAAATAATGACAGGATGTTTTCTTGGTAGGATAAATATGGATAAGCCTATCTAAAAATAGGGTGATGAAAGTCCTAAATTAAAAAAAAAATGAAAGCATCAATATGACAGAAGAAAAACATTTGTTTACAAGAGAAAAAAGAAATCAAGTTGACATTAGACTTTCCAAAATTTGAAAAAGACTGAAGGGAAAGGAACACAAGACTCTTGAGAGAAATATATTGAAACCCAAGAATGTTATAGCCAGACAGGCTATCATTCATATTTGAGAGCAGTTGGAGATATTAAGAGACACGAAAGGACTCCAAATTTTTTTACCCACATTCTTTTTCTAGAAAAAAAACTGAACAAAAAATTTTTTTCAAAGAGTATTCCAGCTGACTGAAGAATGAATCAAACGAGGATTATGTGTAATAAAAGAAAGTATGGTAAGTAATTAAAACCAATTGGGATCAGAGTAGATTGTGTTGTGAAAGACAGGGTAGTGACTTATTAAAACCAAAGAATCAATATTTAAATCATTGTTTTTAATATAGTAAGAAGTTTAAATCAATAGAAAAAAATTTAAGTAATTCTTCCAAAAGAAACTTCAAATGTTTAAAAAAAATGATAATATTCTGAATATGAAGTCCCAAATTACACCAGCAAAATCTTAGAGTGGGAGTGTGAATAATTGCTTGCAAAAATCTTTCGTTTTATGTGTGTGGGGGGAATTCTCAAATTCATATATTTTATTTTTGAAGTGATAAATATGTATATAGATAGAATTAAATGAAGATGCATAAAGGTATTTTAAATGTAAATTAGCCATTAGTAGGAAAAATAGGATGCATGATTTCCAAATTATAAGAAGTGAAAGGAACAAAGAGAGCTTGGATACATAGGAACGAAATCTGAAAAGATACAAATAAAATAGCAAAAATCAAGGAAGCAGAAAAAATTGTAGTGAAATGATTAAAATAAAACTGAAAATTATAAGTAAATAAACATGGCTAAAATTTGATGGATTTCTTTACTCCCCCCTTCCCTTACCAAGAACTAAATGTCAATACAGTGATCTCCCTTAATTCTGTAGGAACTTTTGTCTTTATTTTAATTGTGATATACTTTTTATTTACTTTCATTTGGAAAGCTTCTTGAAGGAAACAGAAATATATCACCATTCCACAATTCACCATAATCATACTTTTATTACCCTGGATATTACAAGCAACAGTCAGAAAGTCATAGATATTTTAGGAAGGATTTTTCTGCTTTCATTTTTTTGTTAATTTGAAGTTCATGATGATCTTTTAGTGACTGTCCGAATCTCACTTTGTAAATTTCTACTTGCCCTACATATTTCTAAAGGGCATGATGTATTGTAAGGGATGCTAAATGTATGACTGTTTAGATGTGTCTGCCATTCATTTGGCAAAATTTTGCCTGCAATTGGGGATGAAACCCAGCCCTTACGGAATTTAGAGACTGTCTGCAGTAATATGCCAAGTTATCACTTAAGGTCCTGCAGCACTTTGTCAGCCCCCAGAGCCCCAGCAGTGGGTGCCATGGCTTCCTTGTTCCTGTGTATTTGCCAATATTCAATATGAAACCTTTTCTCCAATCACTATTCTTATTTCATTTATTTACTTTTTTAAAGACAGCATCTCACTCTGTTGCTCAGGCTAGAGTGCAGTGGCCTGATTACAGATCACTGCAGCCTTAAACTCTGGGGTTCAAGTGATCTTCCTACCTCAGCCTCCTGAGTAGCTGGGACTATAGGAGTAAAGAAAAAGAAATCCCTGAAATGTGGCTAATATTTTCATTTTTATTTTCTGTTTTTAGAAATGAAGTTCTCTCTATGTGGCTTAGGCTGGTCTCAAACTCCTCCTGGTTTCAAGCTGCCCTCCTGCCTGAGCATCCCCAAGGCTGGGTTTATAAGTGTAAGTCACTGCACTGGCCTCTCCAATCATCTTAAATTCTTCTGTTTTCCCACTAATTGATATTCTATTTTCTCTGCTTGGTGTGGAGCTCCACTCTTTCCTTCCCCCATGGTGCTCACCCTGTTTTGTTTTGTTTGCTTTTTTACAATTGTAAAAAGCAGATAATTTGTCATTTTCTTGGAGGTACTTCCCATGACTGACCTTGAATAGCAACAACCTCAAACCACCATTCTTGAGATTTTGCTTCCAACATCACCACCATGATATTTAACTATTCCTGAATTTGGTTCCATGACCTCTAGATTTGAAGTCCCTGGAGTGAGATTTCAACTGAAGGAGCCTATATCACTTACTCTCAGTTTACTGCCAAGGAATAGAGCGAGGGGCTATTTGATTTAGCTTCAGTTTGGTTTCTTTTCAAACGGGTTGGATGCTGAAAAGCAGCAACTGTTTCCCACAAGGCATATACAAATTTCTTTGTGTGAATGCCTTGAATGTATGTGTTTGGGACCTGTGCGTATGAGCATAGAATATTATGCATACATGCATTGCCTGCTAAACTGTCTCAAGTCCCTGTTTCCTTAGAATTAAAAAAGCCATTTCTTTTTTCTTTTTTTTTTTTTTTTTAGAGACAGAGTCTCACTTTATTGCCCTCAGTAGAGTGCCGTGGTGGCGTCACACAGCTCACAGCAACCTCCAACTCCTGGGTTTAGGCAATTCTCCGGCCTCAGCCTTCCAAGTAGCTGGGACTATAGACGCCCACCACAACGCCCGGCTAGTTTTTTGTTGCAGTTTGACCAGGGCTGGGTTTGAACCCACCACCCTTGGCATATGAGGCCAGCACCCTACCCACTGGCCCATTTCTTTATCCCAGCAATAGATCCTTGCTTCTTAATGACTTGCAATATCAGTGTCACCTGGGAACTTACTAGAACTGCACAGTCCTGTTACACCCTAAACAGAATCTTAATAAATTATCAAGATCATTAGACGGCTGATTGAAAGTTAAAGTTTAAAGACCATTGTACTCAATGATCCTTAAAGTCACTTTCAGCTACATCACTGTGATTTTATACACATATATACAATGTATATTTTCCATCTCCTTATTTTGCATTTTCCGCCTCCGCCTTCAGAGAAAAAGAAATCCATCAAAGATATACAGCAGAAAAAGATTTTTGGTTGAATGTAGATATGAATATTTGAATTGAATTAGGTTCCAACTTTATTTCATTTCTGCTGATGATAACTATGGAAAATGAATGTTATCTGGCCTTGTTTCATTATAGATTTTAAAGGGTGACTTTCAGTTGCTCCTATGAGAAAAGCTTTCGACTCCAAATACCTTACAATTAATGAAAATTTAAAAGAAAAGAAAAAGAGCCTTCCAAAGATAGTGCAAAGGAGATAGTAAGCGTAAAACAGCAGCATGTTAAATACTGATAAGGATAAAATGAAGAGAAGATGGTGAGCTGTTACCTTTATGGGATGTTTTAGAGTTTACCAAGCATACGAATACTTAATAATTCATTGAGATCATTATAATGATTTCAGGGAGGGAGGCCGAGTAGGTATTTTCTATAAATTTAAATAAGGCCCGAACCAGGAAACGATCATAACCCAGACTGGCATATCCATCTGTCCTGAGGTGGTCTTTGACTTTATTCTAATTTCATGTTAACACAATGTTAGTCCGCGTACAAACAGGCCACAGAAAAGGATGTTCTTAGTATGCTCACAATATCTGTTGGCATTTTTCTAGGGGCAGAAATGTCTCTTTTTGGTTTCCATTTTACTTATGCTTCTCTATAATGGTTTTCTAACCTTTTAATTTTCTCCTTCCACATTTTCTCACTAGCTTCTTCCTCTCTTTCGTTTCATCAGCTTCTGAGGACAGGCTCTGCTAATTTGCAGTAACCGGCACTGGGCTCCGGTGTCTTTCACATCATCCCCTGTCCCTGGAGAAGCTTCCTCCATTCCTGTGCTCACCTGCCTCCATACCCTCCTTGCTGGGGCGCTGTGCGGCTCAGCTCTCTGTTCTACCTCCTCCTCTCCACCTGGCCCCACCACTGCTCCGCCAGGCCTCCCTCCTGCGTGGAATGTCGTTATGGCAACCGACAGGCAGTGGGCCTGGGAGACACCAGACTGAGCCAGAACTGGCAGGGAGAGACATGGAGCAGCATCTGCGGGGGCCGAGAGGCCAAAGAGTTGGGCTGGCCCCTCCCGCAGGGGAGACAGAGGGAGGCAATGACAGCACACGGGTGGTGGGAGATTACCAGGAACGATTCCAGGGCTGGTGGGGTAGCTGCAAGACTGCTTCCAGCCAGGCTCTCATGGAGATACAAATGACTTTCTGTTTTCTACACCCCAATCCAGCCCTTTGAATCAACACCTCCCTCCCCAGTCCTAATCTTATGACTATTAGAAAGAGAGAGAGATGGAAATGATTCTAAGTTCTGTGTAGGAAAGTGCAGAAGAAAATAATATTTGCTCTTTTCAGTACAATATGTTACTATTACTATTAGTTGTATCTGGATTGTTAGCTCTGATTATTGTGGAGAATGAGTAAATGTTAATTTAACATTTGAAAATGCACATGCTACGATTTAATAGGAGTGTTCTTCTTTGCAGCAAACAAAAACAACCATTAAAAGTGCTTGCCTCATATTTCTAAAATATCTCTAAGTCCCAAACATGATGAAGGCATTAAGGGGAACATGTCTTTGGCAATCAATCAGGGTCACTTAGACAAGTGGAATTAAAAATAAGAATGTGAAAATCTGCTTCTAAGCTGTACTTTTATTGTACATGCAATGCATGTCTATGTAATAGTCAATAACTTAGAATATTAAAATGCCAAAGCTAGGGCAGAGGCATACTAGTAACTCTCTCAGTCTCCATATGAGAATGGTGAGGCCCAGAAAGTGGAAGGGCCTCACTTTGGGCCACACAGCTTTTGAACTGCAGAGCCAGGCCTACGTGTTGGTCATAACATTTTCTCATCGTTCCATTAATCTTGAAGTCAGCTAAGAAAGATAAATCAAACTTATAGAAGAGTCTTTGGGATCCCAATGTTTGGGGAAATTCCGCGTGCACATCGCATCGGAGGCTGGCATTCTCTGCCCATAACCCATCACCGTGCATGGCCCTCCAGTACATCAGCAATACATAGTTAGAATAGCACAAATGTTGTCTGTCTGGGAGTGAATTCTTAGACTCAGTTTATGTGCTGGCCAAGGGAGACTTAATAAGGTTTACTAAACAAAGAAGAATTAAAAGTCGTAAAATTTAACAACTAAAATAATAAAATGAAGTCACATAAAGGAGAAGGGAAAGCAACGTAGGAGGTAATTGTAAATAGGCTAAATTCTTTCTTTTAATTATAGAAAATCAACAAACGCTATGTCAAGTAACATCCAGTCATTCAAGTCTAAGTTTATTTTTTCAAGTTATATGTTAGCTGTCAGAACAAACCACATTAACACTTGAAAACTGGTTATCTACGGGAAGAAGAGCAAGAGGGCTTGACTTTTTGTTTTAAGCCATTTCATATGGTTTGAATTTTTAAGCGTGTGTATGTACTCTTTTAAAACTGAAGCACACACTCTCATTGGTAGGGATTTGGCTAAATAAATTATGGTGCAACAATAAAATGGAATATTTGAACTCTGTTGGGAAGAATGCAGTTGATCTGTTTATTCTGACACGGAAGTATGTCCATAATAGAAGTCTGATAGAAGACATAAAGAGAGTTGTGGAATCACATGTAGGGCATTATCTCTTTATAAAAATACTGCATATGCACCGCTGGAAACACCAACATATGTTTCCATATTATAAAAACAGGTGTGGAAAGATGCACACCAAACTTCTAGATTTGAAGGGAAAGGAACTGACGGGTAGGAATATTTTTCCCAAACTAATTTATTATTTGAATTTTTAAATAATATGCATGTTACCTTTAATAATTCAGTAATTATTTGAAAATATTAAAAAAAAAATGATAGAACTAAAAATTGTAGCTTCTCTAGATGAAAGGTTTCATAAATATTATTTTTAGTTAAGTAAGCACAAATTGTTTCGTAATATTACAAAAAGATTAAAAGCTTTCTAAATTGTTTAATATATTATTGAATTTTGGGGGGCACAAAATAGAAAAATAAGTGTATTAAGGAAAAATGTAGAGTAGTAGAATTCAATTTCAAAATAAACAGTAAGCCAGTTTCTTTTTTGAAAACTAAGGACTTAAACAAATGGGATTATTTTGAATTTTTGCTTTAAATAGGTATAATTCCTCTAACCTAAACACTAAATAAGTTAATTAAAAGATTTTCTTTTTTCCTTCCCCAGTAATTCATTTTACTATTTTAAAAAGTTTAGTGAATGAAATACAGTCATAATGAAAGTTGTTTATGGTGACTCCTGTCTTCCATATTTACTAGTAGTTGGGCCAAATCTCAACTGGCTGTGCACCCTTTCTTTTCCCAAAACAGCTTTAAATGTCAAGCTCTTTGTTTAATTAAGTGGACGCACAAAGGGAAACAGTGAGCTGAAATTTCAATTCTAAATTATGGAGGGTTTTATTTATTTTTTTCCTGACTTTGGTTCTAAGTAAGACAGAAAAAGCAGCCTCTTGCTGAAGACTGGGAAATTTTGAGCAAATGAATAGACCATTTTGTGCAAAAATCAGACACTCTGCTATATCCCTAATATTTTACAATATCCCCTCCATGTATTTCTTAAATTTGAAAAAGATACACTAATTTTTCTAATTTTAATATGTGATATAAATGACAGTTCTTTCAAATGCTATGGGACTTGAGCATATAGGATGTGCTCATTACGGAGTGTTTACCTTGTTAATTTTATTATTTGCTTCTATTTGTATTTATTTATTTATTTATTTATTTTATTTATTTATTTTTTTGAGACAGAGCCTCAAGCTGTCACCCTGGGTAAGTGCAGTGGCATCACAGCTCACAGCAACCTCCAATTCCTGGGCTCATGCGAGTCTCCTGCCTCCGCCTCCCAAGTAGCTGGGACTACAGGCGCCCGCCACAACGCCCAGCCATTTTTGTTGTTGTTGTTGTTGTTGTTGCAGCCGTCATTGTTGTTTGGTGGGCCGGGCTGGATTCGAACCCACCAGCTCAGGTGTACGTGGCTGGCTCCTTAGCCCATTGAGCCACAGGCGCCGAGCCTTTATTTGTATTTATATGTATTTCTGAAATGTCTTTAGAATTATCTGCTTTCTGCATATGCAAGCAGAAAATAATAAAATATAATTTGCTATACTTTCCCATGTCTAAATGCATTAATTCCTGTTTCAAAAAGAAAGCAAAGAAACAATTTATACTCAAAGTGTGCAAAATGAATTATCATGCAAGTTCTCATAAATGATGAAAAAGAAATTTGTTTTATTATCAGTATTTTCTTAAAACATCTGTTCTCTAAAAGAAATTACTCAGAATGTAGTAAAGATTTTAATTTATTTTGAGGAATATGGAAAGATAAAGAAGATCCAATGTTCATTTTCTCTTTTTCTGTTTTTCATAGACATAGTTAAGTTATGGTGCGTGTCTGACATCTCCTAATATAGTTGTTTGCATTTTAGGTTTGTCCTCTAAATGTCAAGTCATAGTCTTCCCTAGTGTATAGGCAGCTGACACTTTGGTTTTATAGCTAGAGGTTGTGCATGGTTCCACCCAAATTGTCAAGTTACCCCAGCTTTCTGCAAATGTCTGGAATAATGTCTAGCTTTGATAGTTTTATGGCTCCACCAGAAGATGTTAGTACTTCCTTCAATAATGGTAACAATATTCCCTAATCCCTGTTATTTCTTTGTCCCCTCACCTATCTAAACACACACCATCTCTGCTGTCCCAGTGAAATGTACATACAAACGTCCTTCCCAGTGGATTCCCTGGACTGGATGCAGAGAGCGCATTCTGTTTCATTGCTGAAAGAAGTAGGAGGGAGATGATATGATTCTTCTTCTGCTTCCGTGCACTGAAATGTCTTTACAAAAACAAAGTGAAAGAGGAAGGCAATGTGGGTCTTAAATTGTAAATGTATATTCTCCCAAACGTCTTCCTTCTATCCCAGACTCCCACCTGGCTCCTTGTTTCCTGATGATACTTAGGCTAAAACAACTTGTTTACTCTTTCTCACAGGATTTCCTCTCATTTGGGTTGGTTTCACTTTAATTTTCTTTTATTTATTTTTTAAATTTTTCTTAGTAAGACAGAGTCTCACTTTGTGGACTTGGTAGAGTGCCCATGGCATCATAACTCACAAAAACCTCCAACTCTTGGCCTCAAGCGATTCTCTTGCCTCAGCCTCCCCAGTAGCTGAGACTATAGGCACCCACCACAACACCTGGCATTTTTTGTACAGAGTAAAAGTACTCTTAGTGTAAGAGTATTTTTTGAGAAGTTGTTTGCTGCTTGTGAATTAGGGAGTGTGTAATATGTTGTGGTATATGGAATGAAAAATCTTCACTTTCTGAAATTTTCTTTGTAACTTTTATCCCATGACTTTGGAACATGCAAATTTATTCTGAGTATAATCCATCCCTCAGTATCCATCAAGGATTGGTTCCAGGACACCCCACCCCCAGCCTACCCTCCTGCCGGTAGCAAAATCCACAGATGCTCAAGTCCCTGATGTAAAATGACATATAACCTACTAACATGCTCTCATATGCTTAAAATCATAACTAGATTGCTTTTAATACCTAATGCAACATAAATGCTATGTAAATAGGTGTTATACTCCATTTGTATATTATTTTAGATTAGTATACGGCTATAAATGATTAGGTTACATTGTTTGCATTTATTAAAGTTGTAGTTGAGCCCTTCACTGAGGGGGTGTGCTGTATAGCCTTACATGGTGCCCATTAGATGAGAGCACACCAATCCCACTTCCTCCTCCTCTCTCCCCCTCCCCACTTACTCATTTCACCCTCCCACAACTTTAATTAACTTTTGCTTTTCCTCTTATGGGGACATATGGTTACTTATCTGCTGCTTTCATATTAGTTAGTATTGCATACACTGGATTCTTGCTTTTCCATTCTTGCAGTTTTTACTAAGAATGTTCTTCAGCTTCATCCAGGTAAACACAAAAGATGTAAAGTCTCCATCTTTTTTGGCAGAATAGTATTCCATGGTATACATATAGCACAGTTTATTGATCCATTCATGAGATAATGGGGATTTGTGTTGATTCCACATCTTAGTAGTTGTGTAGTGAGCTGCAATAAACATTCTAGTGTGCATGTGCTTATGGAAGATGATTTTATTTCTTGCGGGTAGATACCTAGTAATGGAATTACTGGACCAAATGGAACGTTAACTTTTAGCTCTTTGAAGATTCTCCATACTTCTTTCCATAGAGGCTGTATTAGTTTGCATTCCCTCCAGCAATGTAAGAGTGTTCCTTTCTCTCCACATCCACACCAGCAGTTTTGGGACTTTGTGATTTGGGCTACTCTCACTGGGATTAGATGATTTACATTTCTCTGATATGATTAGGAACAATAAGTATTTTTTCAAACATTTGTTGGCCATTCGTCTGTCATCTTCAGAGGAGGTTCTGTTCATGTCTCTTGCCCACTTATAAATGGGATTGTTTGCTCTTTTCTTGTTAATTAGTTTCAGTTCTCTGTAGATTCTAGTTATTAGCTCTTTGTCAGATTCCTAGCACACAAATGTCTTCTCCTATAACTAAAAGCTGTCTGTTTGCTTTAGCTGTGGTACCCTTTGCTGTGCAAAAGCTTTTTAGCTTGATCACGTCCTATTCATTTATTTTTGATGTTGCTACAATTGCTATGGGGGGGTCTTCTTCATAACATATTTTACCAAGCCAATGTTGTGAAATTCTTCCCATGCTTCCTTCTAGAACTTTTATCATTTCGTGTCTTAAATTTAAGTCTTTTATTCAGCAAGAGTCAATTTTTGTAAGTGATGAGAGGTGTGGGTCCAGTTTCTGTCTTCTACATATAGCCAGTTCTCGCGGCACTATTTATTGACTAGGGATTCTTTTCCCAGTGTATGCTTTTGTTTGGTTTATCAAAGATCAAATGGCATTATGTGGCTGAGATCATCTCTGGGTTCTCTTTCTATTCCATTGATCTATATTTTTGTGTCAGTACCATGCTGTTTTGATCACTGTAGAGTTGTAGTATAACCTTAAGTCTGGTAACATGATGCCTCCAGATTTGTTTTTATTTCATAGAATTGGATTGGCTAGTTAGGGTTTTTTCTGGTTCCAATGAAACAAAATCACTATTTTTTCAAGTTCTTCAAAGTTTTACTTTGGTACTCTGATGGAGATTGCTTTAAATCTGTAGATTACTTTGGGTAGTATGAACATTTTAACAGTGTTGATTCTTTCCAGACATGGGAAGTGAGCATAGTATATTCTTTCATTTGTTTGCTATTTCTTTTCTCAGCATATCCTAGTTCTCTCTATAAAGATCCTTCACGTCCTTTGTCAGGTGTATTCCCAGCTGATTCAATTTCTTTGAAGATATTGTGAAAGGTATTGTGACTTTGATTTGATTCTTAGCTTGACTGTTACTGGAGTATATGAAGGCTACTGATTTGTAGACATTCATTTTATATTCCATGATGTTACTGTATTCCTTGATCACTACCAGGAGCTCTGTGTTTGAGTCCCTGGAGTTTTCTAAGTATGAGAAAATACTATCAGTGAAGAAAAAGAGTTTGACTTCCTCTGTCCCCATTTGAATACCCTTGATGTTCAAAGGTATTAGTTCTCTCCCCTGACTACATTGACTAGAACTTCCAGCACTACACTGAGTAGCAGTGGCGATAGGGGACATCCTTATCTGGTACCAGTTCTAAGTGAAAAAGCTTTCAGTTTTACTCTATTCACTATGATCTCCAAAATTGGTTATGTCTTAGGGTACAAATCAAATCTCAACAAATTTAGAAGAATAGAAATTATACCTTGTATCTCTTTGGACCACCACAGCATAAAAGTACAACTCAAATCCAACAACAATCTTATCCCCACATAAATTCATGGAAACTAAACATCATCTGAATGGCAGCTAGGTCAAGGAGAAAATGAAAAAGGAAATAATTAGATTTATCAAACAGAATGATAATAAAGCTACAAGCTATCAAAATTACAAAGGAAATTTTGAGAGAGAAATTTATTACATTAAATGCCCACATTCAAAAAACAGAAAGAGTGCACATCAGCAACCTAAAGAGCATCTCAAGGAGCTAGAAAAGGAAGAGCAATCTAATCCCACACCTAGCAGAAGAAAAGAAATAACCAAAATTATATTAGAATTAAAAGAAATTGAGAACATAAGAACCATTCACATGATCAACAAAACAAAAAGTCTTTGAAAAGGTTAATAAAATCGATAAGCCCATGGCCAGATTAACTAGAAATAGAAAAGTAAGATCTCAAATAACCTCAATCAGAAATGAAAAAGGGGAAATAGTAACAGATACCACTAAGATACAAAAGATCACCTCTGATTACTACAAAAAACTCTATGCCCAGAAATTTGAAAACATGGAAGAAATGGACCAATACCTGGAATCACACCACCTCCCTAAACTAAACCACAAAGAATTAAGAAATTTTCAACAGACCATTATCAGGCACTAAAATAGCATCAATAATATAAAATCTTTAAAAAAAAAAAAAAAAAGAAAGAAAGAAAGAAAGAAAAGAAAAGCCCTCGACTAGTTGGTTTCATACCATAATTCTACCAAAACTTCAAAGAGGAGCTAGTACCTATATTGTAGAACCTATTCCAAAAATCTACAGGAGGAAACCCTTCCCAACATGTTCTATGAAGCAAACATCCCTTCATACCAAAACTAGAAAAGGACCCCCCAAAATGGGAAAACTACAGACCAATATCATTAACTAGTATTGGTGCAAAAATATGCAATAAAATCCTAGGAAATAGAATACGGCTACACATTAAGAAAATTGTGGACCATAATCAGGTGGGCTTTATCAGAGGGATGGAAGGTTGATTCAACGTATGTAAATCCATAAATGTAATTCACCACATAAATAGAAGCAAAAACAAAGACCATATGATCCACTCAATAGACGCAGTTAAAGCATTTGACAAAATTCAGCATCCTTTTTTGACAAGAACACTTAAGAAGATTGGCATAGATGGGACATTCTTTTAACTGATAGAGACCATCTACGACAAACCTGCAGCCAATATCATATTGAATGGAGTCAAACTGTTATTTGTTTTACTTTTCCCCCAAAAAATCTTTGATTTTTGAGTCCTTAGAAACAGAACCTGCAAATATAGAGGACCACCTAAATTTGGAACATAGTGGATTTATTGTTTCTCTCTGTCTTACATATTTTTTCTGATATAAAATTAACACGTGACCAGTGTGCACAGCCTGAAAATAGAGATGTATTTTGAAATGAAATGGAAATAGTAATTACTCATTATCCTAACTAGAGGGGGGAATGTCTGTTAACATTTTCCCATATATTTATCATTTCTTACCTATGTATTATTTATATCAAATCTTTCACCTATACATTATTTAACTGACATCATAGTATGTAACAATTTTATAATATAGTGTGACCCACTTGTCTTTTGAAATTATTGAAAAACTTGAAGTTATTGATTTATTTAAAAAGACAAATTATCAAACAAATGTATTTTGTAGAAATGTGGAGCTATTTTTAAAGAAAAAATATGCATAATGCTACTTTTAGTATATTCTCTTTTACTCTTTTTGAATGTATTGTGCTGTTATGTAGATGCTATGATGTTATATATCATTCCCTATATATTCTTTATTTTCACTTTATATTCTAAAATTTTTCCATATCATTAAACTATTACATTAAGAAAATATCTTTCTTAAACATTCTTAGTGGTTACATTATGATCTAGTATAATTTAGTAATTTATTTGGAACTTGATTTCTTACTAGTGGTGTTTGCTTGCAAGTAAACTTTGAGAGTATCTACTTCATTTGCCTGTTTAAAATGGGAATGCTTTAAGAGGCAAACAATTAAAGGGTATGCCAGGTACCTAAGTATGCAGGGTGAGCTCTGGGGCAGGGCCAGGTAGCCATGTGTGAAGGGAGGACAGCTGGGGCGAGTGCAGGGGGGGCATTTGAGATCATCCAGCACAGTGAACTGCTGCGGGACTCCAATCTGTCTTCTAAGAGTTCTTGTGCCAACAGGCCACGGAGAGCTGAGTAAGAGTGCTCAGAATGGCTGTGTCCATTTTTAAATGCTGTTTTGCAGTCTCCAAGATTGCAAGGGAAAGCTGGAGGAACCAACTTGGTCTATAACACCTTGACAAGTTCTCACAGGATGACAACTTTTTAATTAGACATACTCTGGTGTTTTCCACAAAGAGGTTGACAGAAAGGGTCACTCAAAGGTCAAGGTTGACTTTGTTTTTTTGTAAATCCGGAGGATGAGTTTGGTGGATGGAAGGGTTTATCTTGGATAGTGTTAAACAGAGACAATAGTACATTACTTTTTACTATAACTTTCCCCTCAAAGTGTTTTTTAATATCACATATGAGGTGTCCACCACTGCTTAATTGGCTATCAGACTATTCTCAGTTAGAAAAAGTTAATCTTTATAAATTTATCAGTCACTTTGGTGTTATATGGGTAGCTTTGCTCTCTGGGTACTTTTGTCCTCTGTCCCTCCTTCCCTCTCTTCCTTCTTTTCTTCCTTCTTTCTTTGCTTTGCTTTCTTCATGGCATAAAATCCTTCGATTTAAAGGTAATGTGATTAACATATTACAACTAAAGCAGAAGTGTAGATTTCTGGTTCAAAACAATAATTTGATGTCACACATTGATATCCTTTAATATATCCATTGCAAATATTAGGGAACTAGAAGAAAAATAAAAATCTTGTTAGACATGCAAAAAATCCAGGAAGAGTACCCACTATTCAAAAAAACAACACACGTGCGCACACACACAGAGGAAATTCCAGAATATAGAACCCAGATGAGCCTACCTTAGTTGAAAATCAACCAGCCTGACTTTTATCAATTTCATCATGTGCAAAGGAAAAAAATCTATGTAGGGCTTAAAAGGACAGGAAGAAGTACTCTTAGCACAAGAAAAAGACAGGAACCAGAAACTAAAGGTAATCAGAGGCAAGAGGAGGCCAAAAGAGAAACTTGCACTTCCCAATTGCCCTACTGAGAACTGTGGACCAAAGCCTTCATCCTATTCTAAGCTTTGCCCAGGTGGTGTCTAACTAAACAATGAGACAGTGAGCTCCATTTGAAGGCAAGTGTTTACAATCTGAGGAAAGAAGCAATGGCCCAGCTAGCTTTGGGTTACTGCAAAAAATATGATTATTAAAAAAATAGGAGGCAATTCTTTCCTTTATCCAGAACTTAGGGAAATGGCAGCTCTATCTTTTATTTGGTGAGGAGGGTCTGTTGAGTGAAGTGGGAACCTGCTACACTCACTAAGGTAGTCACACTGATTAGAGAGTTGGGTGGCGCCCAGCGGCCCCTGGGCTCCCAACATAATAAATATGGCACGGCAATGGGTCCTTCTGGTTATGGTTCCCTCAATACTAATCACATGTGGAAAATGGACTGAGAAAAGAAATAGTTATCAAAAGTAAACCACCTCTGTTTTTATTTGGGGCTACACATTGTGTACAGCGACAACTTCTATACAACTTGTTTTACCTAACAACTAAACGAGCATGGCTTTCCCTGATGAGGATGAGTAAACTTTAAAGGCAAAGATCGTTTTTATGAAAATGTTTATTAGTTCTACACACAGACACTAATGAAAGGAATTTAGAGTCAGTATCTTCCCAGGAAATAAACCTACTAAAAGATTAAGAGGAAAATGTCTTTAAAAAATGTATCTATTTTCTTAATTCAAACTTTACTACATCAATTAAACAAGATAAAACTTGCCTTTGGGTTTTTCAGATTCTCTAAATTAAAATGCAATGGAGACAGGAAAACAAATTAGTGAAATAGAAGTCCGACTTTCAAATTTTTTTCTGTAATTTGTAAAGAAAAAGCCTAAGATACTTTGGTAAGTATCAAAAGAGATAGGAGGAACTTCCTAGGAGCAAAACTTATTTATAATGAAAATTCATGTTATTCATAAGACTCTCAAAAAAGAAGCAAAAAGTCATTAAATCATGGATAAAAATTTCCTTAGTTGAAAACTTAACTTTTAGGATATACCAGAGGGAAGAAATTTTGATTTAAAGGATTAGACATGAACATATTTAGGTCAAATATTTTAAATTATGATAATGTAAAAAAATGAATAATTAACCAACAAGGGAAAATTCGTTACTAAACAAAAAAAAAAGGAAAAAGATTGGGATGAAACATCTCTGTCATGATAAATGCCATTGTATAGCAGGGAATTGTTACCCATGGTAACGAAATATTTTGAAAAGAGCATTCTGCCCCTGAAATTATCATTCATATAGGAAAGCAAGAGAAATACATTCTCAATCATGAAGGCTTTACAAGTCCATTTTTGGCTAAGTGATTATAAACCAAATGCTCCGAAGTAACTAATTACTTTTCTCAGATACAGGCAATAGGCATTTTAAAATTCTAAAAGAAAAAAAATATATTGTTATTAGGCAATAAAAGTATCAAGCAAAATTTCTGGGAATACTTTTAATGAGAGACGTACACGACATGGTAGCATCATTCATGTAATACTTTGCAGGTTCCAACATTGGGAACGTAAGTGAAAGACACGTAAGAAAATCTGGGTAAATGAACACAGTGCTCCTATTTGAGAAAAGTCAAGATTGAAACGATACCAGTTCTTCCTCAAATCTTTCAGTCTGTCTGTCTACTAATTAATCTTACACTGATACTTTTAGGGTTGAGAAAGAGACTTGGAGAGGTATTATACAGGAGAATAAAATGAACATTAAGGGAAAGATTTTTTAAAAAATAATATAGCTAATTTTAGAGGAAGAGGCACAGAGAAACCATTTTAAATTATACAACTTTAGCAATTTAATTGTTCTATTGCTAGTATGAGCCCAGGACAAAAGAGCAACAGGACAGACTGAAGTTCAGAAAGAGCACCACGTGTACAAGTGAGTGTTTGTATTGTTCTACTTCGTGGTATTTGATTCAAGTGTTCTTTCAAATTCACGAGGACAAATAATGCATTAATCACATGAATTATGTTAAATTTTGGGTACCTGGTTAAAAACAAAAGATATCCAAATGTCAGAAAAATATTGATAAATATTCGTTTAATTCCTGAGTAGAGAAATTCCTTTTTTAGATGGTCCTAAAGTTAAAAATCATAAAGGAAAAGACTGATGGATTAAACATCCAACCAGCTGCATTTTTGCTGTCTTTCATCTAGAAGAGGCTTTGAAAGTGTTTCCTGGGCCAACGTGACTACCTTAATTAGCCACTAGGTGACAGGCATCAGGCTCTGGGGCATTTTGTCATGTCACAAAATGATAAGACCTGAGCCGTAAATCACTGCCTTCGAGAAAGCTGCTCACTGACCAGGAAATTGTGCATACCTACACAACAAAATCTGATTCAGAAATAAAATACAGTGAATGTTTACCATGTTATTATTCGTATTGATAGATCTTTCCAAATGTCTATCAACAGGTGAATGAAAAAACAAATTGTGATGTATCTATAGCTAAACAGTCATGAGTTTTTCACGTAGAAACTCTCAGCCTTAAAGAAATGATTAAGACAGAACCAAAAGTGCTGCCCACACCTATGGACTTCAAATTACTTCATTCCAGAACGTTTTCTTATTGTCTTACTGGTATAAGCCAAATGCTTAGCCTCTGGACAGGCCAAAGCAAAGATTCTGTTTCTTCTCTGACACAATTAGCTTTGAGTACATCTGGCAAATGGAGATGCTAAGCCTATAGGTTTGATATGAGCATTAGAAATGATATTTTGAAGTAACTGGCACATCTGAACAATAAATAAAGGCAGACAAAATTATTGTCATTGTTATTAGTGGTGATATTATGACAACAGCACTTTCTTGCTGGGGGATTTGAAGTTTTTTTTTTTAATACTGAGAGAATATGCACAGTCTTCCCTTCTCAGAACATTAGGCTTAGATTTGGTATTGAAAGCAAGAATATTAATAAGGTGAGTGATGATGACTTTTGGTTGAGTCTTGATCCTTTTCTCAGATTGGTTTGAATAGGGGGTGGTCCTGGGTGGTCTACTCCACTTTCCAGTAGAGAAGGAAGCAGCCATCCCCTTCCAAAGATACAACCATTTTTCATAGCAGTTTGATTCATACCTACCTCAAAAAGGACAAGATTACCATGGGTGGGGTTGGGGACGGCTGATAACATGGGAAGAACTGATGTCAGGGTCAAAGTCACTTCTTGCTACAGAAATGTCTCAGTGTATTCTCCCTAATAAATGTTTTTAGTCTCATGCCTCTCAATTGACTGATCATTATTCTGGCAACACTCAGTTCCATTTTGGAGAGAAATGGATATGTCATATTGTTGTAATCTCTGGAAAAACCCTACCCATATTAACTCTTCTTTCTATATTCCTTTTCTTTGTGACTACACCTGACATTCACCTAGTCCCCAGGACAGAAATCACAGGAGTCAACCTTGCCTCCCTCTTTCATTCCACATACACTCACACACATTCAGTAAATCACCAAAGATATCTGTACCAGAATGTTTATTGCAACCCAATTCATAATTGCTAAGTCATGGAAGAAGCCCAAGTGCCCATCGACCCACAAATGGATTAATAAATTGTGGTACATGTATACCATGGAATACTATGCAGCCTTAAAGAAAGATGGAGACTTCACCTCTTTCATGTTTACATGGATGGAGCTGGAACATATTCTTCTTAGCAAAGTATCTCAAGAATGGAAGAAAAA
>CAUYRH010075226.1:0-11957 GCA_963574655.1 Perodicticus potto | reverse complement strand
GGAGGGGCTCCGAGGAAAGGTGGGAGGTGAGATGCTCCTGTCTGAGAAGGCAGGAAGCACCACCAGCTGGCACGGAGCCCAGCGCTTACAACCAGAAGAGCTGGGAGCCAGGCTCGGGGCCCGCATTTCTTTTAATTCGGTTGAACATATCAGAGGCTGGGTTTTCAGTGTTGAGTGCCTTTTTTTGGGGGGGGGCTAGGGCTGGGTTTGAACCTGCCACCTCCGGCATATGGGGCCAGTGCCCCACTCCTTTGAGCCACAGGCGCTGCCCCAGTGTTGAGTACCTTTTAGCAGCCACTGCCCCTGGAGATAGTGGAGAGTGCTGAGTGAGGAGAAGAATAAAGAGAAAGCAGGTCCCTCAGGCAGACCAGGACACAAGTTCATGACTGAGTACTTTTCTTTTTGGAGACAGAGTCACACTTTGTCACCCTTGGTAGAATGCGGTGGCATCACACAGCTCACAGCAACCTCAAACTCTCGGGCTCAAGTGATCCTCTTGCCTCAGCCTCCCGTGTAGCTGGGACTACAGGCTCCAGCACCCACGCCTGGCTATTTTTAGAGATGGGGTCTCACTCTGGCTCAGGCTGGTCTCAAACTCTTGAGCTCAGTGATCCACTGGCCTTGGCCTCTCAGAGTGCCTGGATTACAGGGTGAGCCCCCGCGCCCCCCAGGTTCAGTACTCTTGGTCCATACACTGTGGGCCGAGACTTGGGGCCTCTCCTTTTATTCACTTTGTGTGCACTCCTGGCACAGGGCTCCTGGCTTCTGTGGCAGTGTGTTTTCCCCAGAACGGGTCCTGGGCAGCCTGCTTTTCAGGTGGCTTATGAGAAGTAGCCCACAATTGGATTTCACAGAACCCAGGGGGCAAGCACGGAGGGGCGGCCCCTTCACGTCAGGTGTGGTGGCGTGAGCCATTCTGCTCATCATTACCTGACGATCCAAGCACCACCCGGCTCTCATCACTCCTGCAGGGAATGAGGAGGCTGGAATCCTGTGGCCGTGGAGTGAACACGTGCATTAGCAGGTGCCGAGGAAGGGGCCACGTGTGGGGGAAGACCACTGGCTTCACGGACAGAGGAAGTCAAATGGAAAGCAGGAGAAGGAGGCAGAATGAAGAGCAGCCAGACGAGGTGAAGGCGCATTTAGTACTTTCCTAGAGACCTGTCTTTGCCGCAGGGCCTCTCACGCTTCCTCTGCAGGTTGCACTGGGTGATGTGTGTGGTTCTGAGATAACATGTGAACATGGGGGTGTATGTGGAGGGAACCAAGTGACCGGCTGTGCAGGCGTTCCCCTCCATCTGTGTGAACATGGCACTTGTGAATTGAGAATTTTAGAATAATCTGTGTGTTTACCTGGATGGAATTGAAGAACATTCTCCTCAATAAAGTGTCTAAAGAATGGAAAAGCAGGCACCCAATGTACTCAATACTAATTTGAAACTAGCAGAATGCCTACAGGCCCACACAGGAGAAAATCACAACTAAATTCAAGAAGGAGGGAGGAGGGAAGGGGCTCTGGAAGTCCCATATGGGTAACAGGTGCAATGCAGGGGTAGATGGCACACCCTTGGGTGAAGGACTGAAAAACAACTCAGACTTTTCCTAACAAACGCAAACGATGTCAACTAATCTCAAATACTTTTGTATTAATCTGAAATGAGAAAAAAAGAGGTGATGGGCAACGCCTGTGGCTCAGTGAGTAGAGCGCCGGCCCCATATACCGAGGGTGGTAGGTTCAAACCCAGCCCCAGCCAAACTGCAACAAAAAAATAGCTGGGTGTTGTGGCAGGTGCCTGTAGTTCCAGCTACTCGGGAGATTGAGGCAAGAGAATCGCCTGAGCCCAGGAGTTGAAGGCTGCTGTGAGCAGTGATGCCACGGCACTCTACCGAGGGCGATAAAGTGAGACTCTGTCTCTACAAAAAAAAAAAAAAAGAAAGAAAGAAAGAAAAGAAAAAAAAGAGGTGAAAAAGATTTTAAGAATATTGTATAAAGAATATTTTAAAAGATCATATAGGAAAAGAAGTAAAAATTTAGGAAAAGTTGGTCAGGTACAGTGGCTCATGCCTGTAATCCTAGCACTCTGGGAGGTCGATGTGCGTAGATTGTTTGAGCTCAGTAGTTTGAGACCAGCCTGAGCAAGAAAGAGCAAGACCCCATCTCTACTAAAAATAGAAAAACGAGGCTCGGCACCTGTAGCACAGCGGTTACAGCGCCAGACACATACACCAAAGTTGATGGGTTCGAAGCTGGCCTGGGATAGCCAACCAACAATGACAACTGCAACAAAAAATAGCTGGACTTGTGGTGGGCTCGTGTAGTCCCAGCTACTTGGGAGGCTGAGGCAAGAGAATCGCTTAAGCCCAAAAGTCTGAGGTTGCTTGAGGCACTCTACCAAGAGCGACATGATGAGACTGTTTAAAAAAAAAAAAAACAGGGCGGTGCCTGTGGCTCATGGAGTAGGGCGCTGGCCCCATATACCGAAGGTGGTGTGTTCAAACCCAGCCTGGGCAGAACTGCAAAACAGAAAAATAGGCGGGCGTTGTGGCGGGCGTCTATAGTCCCAGCTACTTGGGAGGCTGAGGCAAGAGAATCGCCTAAGCCCAGGAATTGGAGGTTGCTGTGAGCTGTGTGATGCCACGGCCCTCTACCCAGGGTGATGAAGTGAGACTCTGTCTCTACAAAAAACAAACAACAAAAAAACAAAAATAGAAAAGCTAGCCAGGCATTGTGATGGGTGCCTGTAGTCCCACTACTTGGGAGGCTAAGGCAGGAGGATCACTTGAGCTTGAACTTGAGTTTGAGGTTGCTGTGAGGTATGACACCATAGTACTCAACCCCAGGGCAACTGAATAAGACCCTGTCTCAAAAAAAAATTAAAAGTGGAATAGTTTATCCCTTCCTCTAATCACCTGAAGACTAGATAAGACATACAAAATGTAATTCCCACGGTGCTTTGCTAAGCTTATCGGAAAATCAATTCAACGTGGCCCCACAGAAGGATGTTCAGGAGTCCTAGGCACCAGGTCCTTTGTTCTCTGATCTGAAATGCTGAAAGGATGGAGGCAGAATGTACACAAGTTTAAACTGTGGAGCTCGATGGAGCCACTTCTCAACCCCCTCCTCATCCCCAATGTACTTATTTTTACATTGAAAATAGTTGAGCATATAAACACAAGTAAAAAGCTTGAGATGTTACTTGGGCCAGGTGTATTAAAATAAAATCCAAAAAATAGAAATATTAGGTATATACATGACAGCATAAGTGAAACAATGGGATATAGCAGTTTCCATACAAAGCTTACAGTAGAAAAATTTAGTAAACATTTCAATTTCCTGCCACCGTGGCTCCTGAGAGCCTCTGTAGTCACGGATTTTCCTTCATATCCTTGAGTATAAATAATCTCACACACTCTTACACAATTTAGAAAAGATTGCTAAATCACAAAAATAGCCCAAAATATGGCATTTTTTCTTTCTAGAGTACAACTAAAATTAACATTTGATCCTGAAAATAATGTTTAAATCTTTTGAAGCAATAAAGGAAATTCTCATGTTTTAAAAAGCCCTATGAGGTTCTGCAGAGATTAGAATCCTAATGTTCTTCCAAACTACATTGTCAAAAAAGTCTGTATCTTAAGAAATGGTGGAAAGGAAAGAGCTGGACCATTAAAAATATGACTTCTGAGGCTCCTCTCCTGGGAGGTGTGGGCGAGCCCTGTGAGGTCAAAGGTCCACATTGCACCACGTGGCAGTTGAGCAGGCCCCCAGGTGACACTCCTGCTAGACAGGAGAGACCGGCTGCGTGTCTGGCGGACCTGAGGTGTTCAGGGAAGGAACATGTTTAACAGCCTCAGATTTCAGAGGGGCAGGGTCCAGGTAGGAAAAACAGTAAGCCACAGAACTCTGGGAAAGACATTTTTAAGTGGCTGATTTCACCTGTGAAGTCTAATAGGGTGGATTAGTAATTTTTCTTTTTTTAACAAGTAAGCCAAAGCATAGAGAAAATGTAAAGAAATGTCATGCCATGCATCTGGTTATTTCAGCTTTATAAACGGGTTTAGTCTACTATCGGGGATTCCTTGCAATGGTCTCTGAATCTTTCTCATGCGTCCAATTGTAAACACAGGACCAGTTGGGTGCATTTTTGGAGAGAACAGGTGTTTTCTTCTCAGGAGGTTGTATTCAGCTGTTGGTCGAGCCAAGCGGGATTATAGCTGAGGACCAGTCCAAGCCGTAACCCGCCAGGGCGTGAGTCTAAGAGAACAAAATACTTTCCCATTTACGGGATGTTCTTCCTGAGAAATTCAGCCTCTCCCTTCAGGAACCACAGGTGATCTCTGTGCTGGCGACAACCAGCACAACCAGTGGTCATTACTTTTCGTCTCTGAGGGACTCAGCCTCCTGGGCCCAGTCCTAGGTGTCCTGTGCTCTAAGGCTGCTGCTGGTACTGTCCTTCTGTGGCGGTGTAGAAGTCGTCCAGGACACTCTGGAGGTAATCAAACGTTGGTCTCTCTTCTGCCTTTTCTTTCCAGCACATTTTCATAATGTCATAGAGCTCATCTGGGCAGTTCTCCACACGAGGCATCCTGTAGCCCTGGGCCAGGGCGGCCATCACGTCAGCATTAGTTCTCCCTAGGGCAGGAAACAAAACAAAGCATGCCATTCAGAATCCCAACAGGGGCTCCGGTGCTGCAGTGGTCTTTCTGCTACTCAGATCCGGTAACAGGATTGCAGCAAGCTTTACCGAGGCTGTTATGAGCTGAACTGTGTCCTCCCAAAATTCATAGGTTGAAGTCCTAATCCTCAGTACCTATGAACGTTAACTGTTCCGGGAAATAATTTACGTTAAAACCAGGTCAACGACCCCCCCTAGGGTGGGGGCCTCCTCAATATGACTGGTGTCCTAGTAAGATAAGGATGCAGAGACCACGTAAGGACACAAGAGGAAGGCAGGTATCTACAAGCAAAGGAGAGGGGAAGAAACTGAACCTGTGGGCACCGTGACCTTGGATTTCCAATCTCCAGAAAAATGAGAAAATAAATTTTGACATTTAAACCACTCAGTTTGTGGTATTTGTTAGTAAACTTTCTGTAAGCAACTCAATAAATATGATTTAGAGAGGGTCACACCTATATTCCTACCACTCTGGGAGGCCAAGGAGGGTGGACTATTTGAGCTCAGAAGTTCCAGATCAGCCTGAGCAAGAGCAAGAGTGAGAACCGTCTCTACTAAAGATTGAAAAACTAGCCAGGCATTGTGGTGCATGCCTGTAGTCCTAGCTACTTGGGAGGCTGAGGTAGGAGGCTCACCTGAGCCCAGGAGTTTGAACTTGCTGTGAGCTATAATGATGCCACAACACTAGCCTCAGCAACAGAGTGAGACTTTGTCTCAAAAAAAAAGGAGTTTTAGTATGGAAGGGATCAAGACACCATTTAGTCTGCAGTAAAAATAGGCAAATGTGTTAAGCAAAAGTCAAAGCAAGTTCTCTGTCATCATAAAGGGATATTGGACTTACACAACCTTTTAAAATTAATCGCTCAAACCCAATTCTAACACTCAATCTCAATTACTTTCATAGGATAGAATTTTTTCAACTTTTACTTGCAGTATATGCAAATATCATTTTCACACCCATTATCTTATACCAGTGTATATTTTTTTAAATTGGCTTTTTATTGCATATTTACATTAAAAATCAGCATCCTTAAATCATCCAGAACAATTGATGATATGCTTGCCAAATAGTTTAAAAACTCCAGGATTGACTTGGAAAATAATGATGGTTTAGATAATCAGAAGGTCTGTAGTTTGTGCTATGTACCTTGTTGAAGCGGTCGTCTTCTAAGAGCAGAATAGTAATTCAGAAGAAGCCTAGCTCGTTCATATGCTCGTGAAAATCAGTATCTGACTGGAGTCAAAGCTCCCGTGGACTCTGGAATTTGAATATTCTCAGCCTTCCTATTGTGACTGCCCAAGGGGACTGATGATAGAGGCTGGCTCTAATGTGTTCAAATGTCTTAGTGTAGTTTAGAAGATGACCTGTCATTATTTGATCCTAAGACTAGGATCTTTTAAGGCGAAAAGAAGATCATTGTAATCATAGCTTTCCCCTCCACTGTTAAAATGAGATAGGAAATGCTCGTGTAGCAGGAAGTATCCACATCTGTCCACGTCTCCGTGTGTGCCATGATTTGTGGACACCCTATTCTGGAGGGAAGTGAGCGTCTCTGGAGAAGACTATTTTGTGCAGAGAATATTTTTGTGTGGAATATATACAGTATCTGGCACATGAGCGGCCCTCCACTCATCACAACCAACTTCCTTTTCATAGTGGTTTCCTTCTCATGGCTATAGATTTCATCAGAAGCCACTGGAAAAATCTAAATGATAGGTAGGAGCTTAGGGGAAATGGGTTTAGTAGACTTGAAACAGAACCTTTCTTTGAATGTAGCCCCTAATCAGTGTTTTTCAAATTGTGGGTCACCACCTCCCACTTGGGATCCTAAAAAATTTGGAAAAAAAAAATATGAAAGGACACTATCAATATTTTTTTAAATATTGGTAGAATCAAATAGAAAAGATTAAAAAAGCACTGCCCCATAGTAAAGGTCAGTGTGCTTTTGCAAAAATTTTGCTTTTCCTATGGAGTAGGCGTCTGTGTGTTTCTCACAGGGGCTTACTGTCAGTGAACTCTGAGACCATCTGTCTTTAGCAACCTTTCTTTGTCTAAGGCCACGGTTCTCAACCTGTGAGTCGCAACCCACAAGAACTGTATTAAAGGGTTGCGGCATTCGGAAGGTTGAGAACCACTGGTCTGAGGACACAATGACCCTCCCTGAATTTAAACCCCTAAAAGAAGATGTGATCATTTCTGTCTTGGAAGAGCCCCTGTTTTTGACATAGAAAGAGCTAAGCAAACTTCTTTTCTTTTTTTTGAGACAGAATCTCTTTGTCGCCCTCCATAGAGGGCCACAGTGTCACAGCTTTCTGCGGCCTTAAACCCTTGAGCTCAAGCGATTTTCTTGCTTCAGCCTGGAACTACAGGCTGGGACTACAGATACGTGCTACAATGCCTGGCTATTTTCTTTTTTTTTTAAATTGCAGTTTGGTGGGGGCTGGGTTCGAACCCACCACCCTTGGTATACCCTACTCACTGAGCCACAGGCGCCGCCCTATTCTCTTTTTTTTAAAGACTGGTTTTGAACACCTGAGTTCAAGCAATCCACCTGCTTCACTCCCAGAGTGCTAGGATTACAGGCTTTAGCCATCACAACTGGCTCAGCTTCAGCGCAGGCAAGAGGATCACCTGAACCCAGGATCATTCAGATCTACTGAGAGTTAATTAATTAATTCTATGGTGAATTAATTTTTCTCAAATCTGCTTCTGAAACACCATCTTCAAATATTTGTGTAAATGGCATTTTCTCCCTGGGAGACGTCATTTGATTCTCATTACTCAAATCAAAGGCAGATTTGTATTTTCTTCTTTATGTGAGGTTTTAGCCTCCATAAAATTATGTGGCTCTGGCTGTTGTAACTAGCCAAGCTCACTTGGACAAATTTCAGAAGAATTAGCTGTGCCTACTTCCTCATGGGCCTCCGGTGAAGTTCTGGGCTCCTGGTGGGAGGGCTAACATCCGGACAATGTAAACAGCAACTGGACCTACAAACTTCTTAGGAATATCTCTTTCCCTTCCTTCCTAGAGAACCTTCAGTTGCATAAAAAGTCAGAATGTGTCCCCAGAAGAAAAACCTTCCCAGGTCAGTCAAGTCCCAATACAGCTTTTCTCCCCCTTGTTCTTGCTATGTTTCCCTAAGTCTGAAGAATTCTCAATGCTGCTGACAAAGTCCAGGCATCCTCTGTCTTGCCTGGGGAATTTGCCTTGGTAAGAGGAATTGTAAGAAGGGAAGCTAAAATCTTTTTTTTTTTCTTTTTTCTTTTTGAGTCAAGAATCTTACTCTGTCACCCAGGGTAGAGGGCTGTGACCGTTAGCCTACCTCACTCACAGCAACCTCAAACTCCTAGGTTCAGGTGATCCTCTTTGTCTCAGCCTCCGGAATAGCTGGGATGACAGGTACCCACCACCATGCCCAGCCAGTTGTTAACTATTTTTAGTAGAGATGGGGTGTTGCTCTTGCTCAAGCTGGTCTTGGACCCCTGAGCTCAAGTGATCCTCCCACCTCAGCCTCCCAGAGTGCTAGGATTACAAGTGTGAGCCACCACACCTGGCCAGAAGTCTATTTTTTTATATACAAGCGAACCAACAAACAAGCTAAATGACAAGTTCGATTGAAACAAGAAAGTGGGAGAGAGAGACCTCAGCCAGACTAAGATTACGCTTGCTAGCTGGTGCTTGGCCTGTTGCTATGTTGGGGAAAGTGAACAGCACTGGCTGGTGACCTCCTTATTAGGTAAGCAAATTCACATTCCATCCTGCCTTCTTTCAAGGAACCCTTGAGTGCTCACTCTGGACTGGGCCCTTAAGGAGCACTAAGCTCAAAGAGAGTTGCCCTCAAAGGGCACACAGCTCAGTGGGGACAATGTGCTCACAGAGGGAGGCGGAGGGGACAGGAAGTAGGATGTGGAGGGGACAGTAATTAGCAGAGTGTAATAGTCGGCAAAGGAGCACAGGAAAGAGAAAAATGTGGGGCAGCAAAGATGAGGGGGGGAAGGAAGCTTGGGGAAGGGAGGGGAGCCCAGCAGCTCCACAGGCCACGAGTGTCTCCAAGGACACAGTGGCCCTCTGTGCTGAGTGAGTGCCAGGGAGGACGAACCAACTATCCCGGGACCACAGCCTCCCGCCCCATCATACTCCATACTCCAGAAAGATTATTTTTATTTTCTGAGCACTGCTTGTGACCAAAGTGAGCATTTGCAGGCGGATAGATTTCTTGATTCTGATTTACATTTGACATAAGATGGCAGATACATGTATATCTGGGAAGGGACAGCCAGAAAAGCACGATGCTTCAGAAAGTTTTCTTGTTTTTAAACCTCCTTTCCCTTTACAGGAGTAAAGCAAAACAGAACCCCAACTACAGAAACCCCTCTTTTTTCTTTATAAAATTCACAGAGAGGCCAGGGGTGGTGGCTCATGCTTATAATCCTAGCGCTCTGGGAGGCCAAGCTGAACTCAAGAGTTCAAGACCAGCCTGAGCAAGGATGAAACCCTGTCTCTAGTAAAAATAGAAAAATCAGGTGGGTGTTGTGGTGGGCGCCTGTAGTCCCAACCGTTGGGGAGGCTGAGGGAAGAGGATCGGTGGAGCCTAGGGGTTTGAGGTTGCTGTGAGCCAGGCTGAATGCCACTACATTCTAGCCTAGTGACAGAGCACGAAGAGACTGTCTTAAAAAAAATTTCTTTGTAAGTATTTTTTTCTGTGAATTTTATTTATTAAATCACAGGTTTGGTTTGAAGTAAACGTCTATTGCTTCCTCTCCCTTTTTTACTATACAGAAAAGAGGACAAGAAATAGAAACTTATATCCCACCTCTGATAACACGGAGACACCTGGCAGCTTGAGGCAGAAGTGGTCGAGCCAAGAGAAAGAAAGTGGAACCAATGTGCCCACGGAGGGCGGGCGGCAGGCGGGAGGGTTATCCCAATAGGCCCCGGGTAGGTTCCCGCAGAGGGGGGTTAGCAGGCAGGAGGCCCCATCCTCACAGGCCCTGGGTAGGTTCTAGCAAGTGGCTGGCATACCACGAGGGAGGGCAAGGTCAGTGGCTTGAGAGGTGGCACCCAGAGCCCCACCTGAATGCTGGAGAAATGGAGGGGAGAGGGTCCACACTCAGGGCCACCAGGCCTGCCAGGATGGAGCTCATGTGGGATGAGGACCAGGGGGTGAGGAGAAAGGCTGAGACAGGGAGTGAGGCACTTCTGATGCAGGCCACACCACAGAGCGACCTTGGGGACATCATGCTGGGTGAAATAAGCCACACACAAAAGGGGACTTTTTGTGCCCTTCTGACTTCTGACTCTGCTTCCAGGTCTCCAGAGTAGAAACCATCACCAGGTCGCCGAGTGGCAGAGCTGCCTATCGCCTTCACTGGGATTTAAAACCATGGAACCAGATTCTTACTTACGAATAATAAAATGGGAAAAAACCCTCCACTTTATTCAAAAGGCAGAAACATAACATTTAGAACTATAAGTAGCAAATACTAAAATAAATGACCAAAATTCCTGCAAGTAGATTTCTTTGAGGAGATTGGGGGCCCAAGTGCCAACTTTTGATTAGAAGCTTTCTAGAGCTAATGTGTGTGAGAATAAAATACTTAATAAAAATATCATTGAAAAAATTACAAACATTTTGCCTGGGCATGGTGGCTCGCGCCTGTAATCCCAGCACTCTGGGAGGCCAAGGAAGGTGGACTGCCTGAGCTCAGAGGAGTTGGAGACCAGCCTGAGCAAGAGCGAGACTTCATGTCTACTCAAAAAAAATAAACAAAAGAAAGAAAAATTAGCCAGGCATCATGACAGGTGCCTGTAGTCCTAGCTACTCAGGAAGCTGAGGCAGCAGCAGGATCACTTGAGCCCAGGAGTTTGAGGTTGCTGTGAGCTGTGATGTCACAGCGGTCTAGCCTGGGCAATAGAGCAAGATTTTGTCTCAGGGAAAAAAAGAAAGAAAAAATTATAAACTTTAGAAATGTGTCAGCAAAAAAATTAATATAACCTATTATCGCTTTACTCAAGGATAATAACATTTGGTATATTACACCTCTTAGCATTTTGCCCTCCAAAAATATGTGTTCAAGCTTGGCGCCTGTGGTTCAAGCGGCTAAGGCACCAGCCACATACACCTGTGCTGGGGGGTTAGAATCCAGCCTGGCTCCCCAACAACAATGACAGCTGCAACCAAAAAATAGTCGGGCGTTGTGGCAGGCACCTGTAGTCCCAGCTACTTGGGAGGCAGAGGCAGGAGAACTGCTTGAGCCCAGGAGTTGGAGGTTGCTGTGAGCTGTGATGCCACAGCACTCTACCCAGGGCAATAGCTTGAGGCTCTGTCTCAAAAAACAAAACAAAAATACGTGTTCACTTTATATAGGGCTTTCTTATTTCTTTTTTGTATTTTCTCTCTTTTATTTTATTTTCTTTTTATTTTGCAGAGCTGGTCATATGGCTTCTGTAAAAAAAAATCCAGCACTTTACCAGGTAAAGTGTCCTCAGACAATTCAGTTATCAACAGCATCTCTGCCACGGGCAGTGCTATCACAGTGGTGGGAAATGGCATACTTTGGCAATGTTTAGCAATTTGTATGGTCTCTGTGAATCAAGTCCTCTGATGTTCAAGTAAATAAGATGGCTTGATTCTGCTCATAATTGCTAATGCTAGAGGCTCTCCTAACATACTGTGACTAGAAAATCCATCCATCAGGGCCCCAAAGATAAACCCTTAAAAGGGACAAGCCAACTGGGGGACAGACCAGTAGATGGTTTCTGGTTGGTTCTAGTATGTGTGTGTGCGAAATTCTCACCATTCTTCTACTGGTTTATTTATTTAGTTTTGAGACCGAATTTTGCTCTGTCATCCTGGAGTTCCATGGCATCATAGCTCATAGCAACCTCAAATTCTTGGGCTTGAGCAGTCCTCTTGCCTCAGCCTTCTAAGTAGCTGAGACTACAGGTGCCCACCACAACACCTGGCTATTTTTCTATTTTTAGTAGAAATAGCAGCCCACTGGCTCGGCGCCTGTGGCTCAATGGGCTAAGGCGCCAGCCACGTACACCTGAGCTGGCGGGTTCGAATCCAGCCCAGACCCGCCAAACAACAATGACAGCTGCAACCAAAAAATGTCCGGGTGTTGTGGTGGGCGCCTGTAGTCCCAGCTACTTGGGAGGCAGAGGCAGGAGACTCGCTTGAGTCCAGGAGTTGGAGGTTGCTGTGAGCTGTGATGCCACAGCACTCTATCCAGGGTGACAGCTTGAGGCTCTGTCTCAAAAAAAAAAAAAAAAAAAA
>CAUYRH010075225.1:0-25998 GCA_963574655.1 Perodicticus potto | reverse complement strand
AGAGAGAGAAAGCAGAGTGGAAATAGGAAAAGAGAAAATAAAAAATTTAATATTTAAAGAACACCTATTATGTAGGATCAGTGTAACCAAAATTGTCCTCAATATAGTCAATATAGTGACATTCATCCACATTGTATGGATTTCCATGAGCAAAATAAGAGATCGTCCCTGTGTATCTAGGTTTGGAAACACCCAAAATGCCAATCACAGTTATCTAGCCATCATCTCAAGGCAATAAAAGTACAAAGTGATTGGCTATTTTTGTATAGAAATCATTTTTGTTGTACACTCTCCTTTGAAGAAAGATGAATTGAACAGAAAGAAACATATTGAAAAGGAGAGTAACAGGCAAATATCATCAGGATACTTGGAAGCACCATCCAAGAGTAGTACAACCCAATAGATCCCAAAGGCTTTATTAAAAAGAAGAGAGGACCGGGTGATGTCTGTGGTTCAAAGGAGTAGGGCACCCGCCCCATATACTGGAGGTGGCGGGTTCAAACCCGGCCCTGGTCAAAAACTGAAAAAAAAAAAAAGAAAAGAGGAGAGGGCCTCTTGGCTAAGTGGCTCTGAACTGTGCTGCTTCTAGAGCAAGATCATGCCCAAGTGAGTGTGGTGAACATGAAGAAGTGCCACTTAGCACCTCAGGGTCAAGCTTCTTTCAGGGCAGGCCATACTCAGTGACCAGGTGAGGCAGTGGTAGAAAGGCCTGGTGATCTCAGCCTGATACTGAATGACTCTGATGGGAAGGACTTGTCCAGCACTCTCATTGAATGGGCAACAGCTTTGCTTAGATTGCCTTATAGTTCATTCACCTTCTTCCTTTCCTCCTTCCTACCTCCTCCCCCTTCCCTTCACAGAAAGTTCACTTTTGCACTCCAAAGGGTTCTAGTACATGCTTCCAGAGAATCCAATGTACATCAGTAAGTAATAGCAGAAAGACACCTCCCAGGATATTTGAGATATTTGTTATTTGAACACCTCTCAAATAACATCCTTTGTTCTCATTTCATATTCATAAATGAATCTTCTATTATTTGATCTGCATGTGGTTTTCCTAAAAGGAATGAATGTGTGGGTCAGGTTATCCTAAACATCTAGCTCATCTGACTGTTGCATTTTTGTTGTAAGTAAAACTAGCCTTTTGATAGACTTAATTTCTTCAGACATTATTAAAATGACTCCATTCCTGCAACATAGACTCATTCTCAGAGTCCCCACAAATTCAGGTTCTGAGCCTATAAGTCTCAGGACCAAACCTGACTATGGCAAGATCAAGGATACACTAGTGGACATCTGTCCAGCATCCTCTGATGAACCCTTCCATTCTTTGGGGTTCTTTTGGCTGTCTTAGTCATCACCACCACCACCACCACCACTGCAGGTATAAGCCAACCTTGACTGGTAAAGTTCCCTTTTTGGGGAATTTGAATCTCTAGTGGAGATATACACAGGCAGAATGCAGGGGGAGCTGAATCATATGATGGCAATGCTCAGGAGATGTTCCTCCAACTCCTGGTACTGCATCTCCTAAAACCACCCTAGATCCTATAACTTGGTAAACTATCTCAGCAGTCTTCAAATAAGTCTGTTTTACTTTCTCAAGTTAGTCAATATATTAGTCAGGTCTAACTAGGAAAACAAAAACCACTTTTGTGTTTTTGTACCAGATGCAAGTGATGGAAAATCTCTGCAGCCAACTTCAAATTGTGAAGTAACCCAGAGATTGGCCACAGAGGAAGCTACAGTCACCCTTAGGCTAGGGGGAACAAAGGGAAAAGGTGGTATTATCAGAACCAGGAGGGCAGGGTTACCTGGAGGAAGTTGGAACCATGGTACACCTGTCTGGCAGGGACCAAAGTGATAAAGGAGATCAAGTTGTGGTAGAAACTGCTGGAGGAAACTAAGAGGGAGGAAAGAAATACTCCAGCCTCTCCCTTCCTCTTGCACTTAATACTCTTAACAGCATCTGTCATCGGCAAAACCAGCTCATACAGAAGCCTGGGAAGCAAAGCTGGCTAGGTCAGCCAGAGTGCTTTATGGCGCCCAGAGCCACCACTTTCAGGCTGTATTTCTGCCACATCCCATGAAAAACTACTAACTGATCACAGTCATTGGTGGAGCTTCAGGGACAAGTAGCCCGTATCCCTTAGATGATCTTTTGTATTATGCATTGTACTCCTTACCTTATTGGAATGGTGATTACATGAACCAAGCACTGCATCAGTCACAGTTTATATTCTTTTTGATAAGGTAGGTCCAAATATCTGATATAATCTAATGTAGCTCCAGGGAATTGGAATTAAGATAGGCTGATTTGAAATCATATTCATTTCAAGACTTTTCATATGCTAGCCACTAAAAGACGAATTTAACCCTATTCTCTTAATAATTCCAAGGTGAACATACATAGCCCATGTGAATAAGAAATAAAATCTAGGAGACGACTAGGCTCATACATATCCTTAGCAGCCACTCCTGGTGATACAGGGGAGAGAAGACTCTAGTCACTTTTGGCTGGGGTGCCCTGCCCATAAACATTACTCCAGGGGCACTGTGAAGCAGTAGGGGACCTCAGGGGTCAACAACTAGGTCAGGAGCAGTGGAAGACTGGCACAGAAGGACACATCAACACATACACACAGAGACAAGGTAATTTAAAGTGAAGGAGGAAGTGAGAAGAAAAAGTAGGGGAAGAAAGTGAACATGAAGAAAATATGAACACGAGGAAGAACCAACAGAAAAAATCTGGCATCATGAGAAATCAGAACAGAGCAATCCCCCCAAGGGATCATAAGGTAGCTACCACAAAGGATTCTACCTATTAAGAAATAATGAAAATGACAGAAAAGGAATTTAAAACATGGATGGCAAAAACAATGAAGAGAATTGAAGATAAAATGGAAAGTAATCAAAAGGAAATGGAAAAGCAGACCCAAATAATGAATGAAAGATATGAGGAACTTAGAAAGGATATAGCAGACCTTTAGGAATTGAAGGAGTCAGTCAGAGAACTTGATGATTCAGTAGAAAGTATCAATAACAGATTAGACCATGGAGAAGAAAGAATCAGTGCTGGAGGTTAAGGCTCTTGAGCTAACTCAGACATTTAAAGAGGCAGAAAAAAAAGAGAGAAACAGCAGAATTATTGCTTAGAGAATTATGGGACTTCACCAAGCAATCAAACATGTGAATTATTGGTATCCCTGAAGGTGAAGAAGAATGACCAAGAGGAACAGAAACACACTCTTTTTAGAGGGATATTAAACCCTGGGCTGACTCAACACACAGCATCTCCAAGACACATTGTAATGAGCCTGTCAAAAGCCAAGACAAAAAAGAAAATTCTGCAAGCAGTCAAGAGTAAGCATCAACTGCCTACAGGGGGAGATCTATCAGAGTAACAATGGACTTTGCAGCTGAAACTTTTCAAGCCAAAAGAGAGTATTCATCTGCTTTTAACCTTCTTGAACAAAACAATTTTCAGCCCAGAATTCTATATCCTGCTTAACTAAGCTTCCAAAGCAATGGAGAAATCAAATTTTTTACTGACATGCAAGTACTGAAGAAATTCACCATAACAAGACTAGCTCTACAGGAATACTTAGATCTATTCTCCACACTGATCATCACAATGCATCACCAGCAGAGTAAATACCTAGGAACTAAAAGACAAAACCTAGTTTCCACAATGGCACAAACAATAAAACTATGCAATGGACTTTCACAAAATAAGATGAATAGAACTCCACCGTACTTATCAATTCTCTCAATAAATGTAAATGGCTTTGAATTCCCCACTGAAGAGGAACAGGCTTGCTGATTAGATAAAAAAAGCACAAGCCTCCCCATAAGATGTCTCCAGGAAACACACTTATTTGAAGGACAAATAAGACTCAGGGTAAAGGGTTGGAAAACAATATTTCAGGCAAATGGAAATCAGAAGAAAGGTAGGGTCACAATCTTATTTTCAGATAAAAGTGGATTTAAAGCATTATTAACATTTCATCCATTTACCCTATCTACCACTCTGTCATTGTTTTATTTCTAGATGAGTCATCTCAGAACAGCTCAAAATAAGCCACAACAGACATCACACTTTTGCAGTCCATGTCCAAAAAAAAAAAAAAAAAGGACATTTTACCCTTATGATGCTATTGTTAGTCAGTTGTCAGAAAAGGAAATTGATCAATGCCTGAAAATCTCTTTGAGGTAGGTGAGGAACCAAACAAAGCTTTAGCATACTTAGCTAAAGTACAGTGACTCTGAGATCTAGGTAAGAATCTTCTCAAGTGGCAGTCCTGAGAAAACTTCCGGAACTGTAGGGATTACATAAAAATTTTAAATTTCCATAAAAGAAAAAAGAAATACCAGAAACAATGTGAAAAGACAAGTGATGGCAAGATGGGTGGCTAGAGACAGCTTTTGCCAGAAGCTCCTGTTGAGAAAAAGAAAAGTTGGACTGAGGTAAATTCAGAGAAATTGAAATGTGGGGCTGGAATACAAGAAGAAATCAAGGCGCACATCCTCCCCACTGAGACAAGCTGTGAGGGTGAGAAAAAGGAAGAAAGAGAACAGAGGTCAGATATAGAGTAATAGTATAGACTGAGGCACCTGGGCTGAAGGGGATAAAAGATGCTTCCCTCAACTGGGAGGCCCACCGAAGACTTTCCACCAGTGAGCAGGATACAAAGGACCTCTCACTTCACCCCATGGGAGAGAGCAGCGAGATCCTGTTCTCCTGCATCTAGGTAATTCCACCTTAGGGTCCTCATCCTGCCTGATGCAAAAGTCAACAAATTTTCTCTGTGCAGTCCTAAGCCCACGGCCCATCCTCTCCTCTCTCTGGTTGCCTGATGGACTTCTCCCTGTAGAGGCCATTGTGTTTGGTGAGATCTCTGGGAGACCTCTGCATTGTGTGGGCTGCCCCTGCTATGAGAGGAGACAGTGGTGCCAGAGCATTTTGGCCTGATATGGTCTGTCCTGATTCTCTCTCCTGCTAAGGGGGACCTTTCCCCTACCCTCTGGAGAGGTCTTGACTGGTGACTGTCAGCTCTCCTCCTAACAACTTGGAAAGAGACAGGCTTAACCTCAGGCAACCTGCACTGAAGGTCCAGGAACCAAATCCCTTCCTTAGCCACATGCGGTGACAGCTGCATTTTATCCATTCTACAGCCAGGACTCTGTGGGGGATAGACTGTGGCTTCTCTGAACTTGTGTGCACAAGGGGTGCTTACCACCACCAGAGCAGGATTGATTGATACTGTCAGAACTGCTGTGGATTCTCCTGCTTCAGCTGCCACTGGTGGGGGCTGCAGGGTCATGGCTAATTTGAATTTGTTTGCCTGAGAGTGTTGGCGCCCTGAGGGGAGGGAATTGTGGGTCTTTCTGTGAATTCTGTTCCTCCAGCTGTCACCAGCAAGGGGCTCACAGCTGTTTAAATCTTTTACAGCAGGAAATCTAATGAAATATTGTAGCTCCTTTCAACTGCGCAGAGGACAGGCTGACACCAGGACAGAATTAGTTTGTGTTATCTAAGCTAGGCTGGTCCTCAGTAACTCTCATAGTGCAGCCCTGAAAGGGAGCTGTGCAAGAGTGTGAGCGAAGGGCCGCAAGCACAAGTTCCAGCTCATTGGTGAAGAGGTGGTTAGTTCTAGTTTCTGGTAGATCTGTTCTCACCTTGTCTGTTTTTGTTGCCAAATAGGTCTGTGTGATGTTCTCTAAGGGCCCCCAATCAGATTATCACTCAGTAACTATTTAGGAAAAAAAGATAATTAATATTTAAAAATGCTGAAAATACTCATGAGGAGCCAGCAGAAGAATTCTGGCAACATGACAAATCAGAGCAGATCAGCTCTCCCAAGAGATTACAAGAGAGGTATAGCAGAAAACACCACCCATAGAGAAATTATTATAACATCAGAAATAGAATTCAGAATATGGTTGGCAAATAAGTGAATGGAATTGAACTGATAGAGGCCATCTACAAAAAACCCACAGCCAATGTCCTATTGAATGGAGTAAAACTGAAAGCTTTTTCACTTAGAACTGGAACTAGACAATGGCGCCCACTATCGCCACTGCTATTCAACACAGTGCTGGAAGTCCTAGCCAGTGCCATCAGAGAAGAGAAGGAGATCAAGTGTATTCAAATGGGGACACTGTAGTTCAAACTCTTGCTCTTTGCAGGTGACGTGGCCTTATACCTGGAAAACCCCAGGGCCTTAACTGAAAAGCTCTTAAAAGTAATCAAGAAATATAATAATGTCTCAGGATACAAAATCAATGTTCACAAATAGTAGCCTTCATATATGCAATAACAGTCAAGCTGAGAATAAAATCAAAGATACAATACCTTTCACAGTAGCTGCAAAGGAAATTAAATACCTAGGAATATATCTAACAAAGGATGTGAAGGATCTATGTAAAAAGAACTATGAATTCCTAAGAAAAGAAATAGCAGAAGATGGTAACAAATGGAAGAACATACCGTGCTCATGTCTGGGAAGTATCAATATCGATAAAATGTCCATACTACCTAAAGCAATCTAGGTAGCACCAATGTCATGCTTTGAAGAAATTGAGGAAAAAAAGTACTTCAAATCATATAGAACCAGAAAAAAACCTGAATAGCCAATATAATTCTTAGAAATAAAAACAAATCTGGAGGAATCATGTTACCAGACTTCAGGTTATGCTACAAGTCTACAGTGATCAAAATAGCATGTTACTGGCACAAAAATAGAGATATAGCTCTATGGAATAGCACAAAGAATCTGGAGATGAACCCAGCCACAAACTACCATCCAATCTTTGATAAATCGAACAATAGCATGCACTGGGGAAAAGACTCCCTATTTAATAAATGGTGCTGAGAGAACTGGTTAGCCACATGTAGAAGAGTGAAATTGGATCTGTACCTCTCACCATTGACAAAAATTGACTCTCCCTGGATAAAAGATTTAAATTTAAGACACAAAACAATAAAAATTCTAGAAGAGAGTATGGAGAAAAAGCTTGACAAAATTGGTCTGGGAAAAGAATTTATGAAGAAGACCCTCTTGGCAAATGCAGCAACACCAGAAATAAATAAATGGGACATGATCAAGCTAGAAAACTTCTGCACAGCTAAGGGTACCACAACTAAAGCAAACAGACAACCTTCAGAATGGGAGAAGATATTTGTATGCCATGAATCTGATGAAGGGCTAATAACTATAATTTACAGAGAACTCAAACCAATCAATAAGAAAAGAGCAAACAACCCAATTTATAAGTGGGTAAGAGATTTGAATAGAAACTTCTCTGAAGATAAAAAATAGCTAACAAACACATGAAAAAAATGCTCATCATCCCTAATCATCAGAGAAATGCAAATCAAAATGACTCTGAGATATCACCTAACTCCAGTGAGATTAGCCCACATCACAAAGTCCTGAATCTGCTGATGGTGGCATGGATGTAGAGAGCAGGGAACACTTTTGCACTGCTGGTGGGATTGCAAAGTAATACAACCTCTATGGAAAGAAGGACAGAGAATTCTCAGATAACTAAAAGTAGACCTTCCATTTGATCCTGGAGTCCTGTTTCTTGATATCTATCTACCCGTAAGAACAAAAATCATTATACCACAAAGACATTTGCACCAAATTATTTATTACATCTCAATTCACAATTGCCAAGATGTAGAAACAACCCAAGTCCCCATCAACTCATGAATAGATTAGCAAACTGTGGTATATGTATACCATGGAGTACTATTCAGCCATACTAATATGAAACCAATATATAAACAACTACACGCTCAAGAAAAAACACAAATATAGTCTAGCAAGGGGGAGGGGAGAGGAGATGGAGAAGATGAGGAGGAGGGAAGGCGATTGGTGGGATCTCACCTAATGTGCACAATGTGGGAGTGTTCATCACAATCCCTAGGTGAAGGGCTCAACTACCACTTAAACTTTACCTCAGAAATGAAAACAATGTAACCTTAACATTTGTTAATAAGTGAAATAAAAAAATAATAATCTGAAATAAAAAAGACAAGTGACAAACTGTAACAAACAAAACAAAACATACGAAATTTATATGGCATATTACAAATGCTAATGTTCTTAATATGTAAAGAGCTCTTCCAAATCAATATAAAGATGAATACCTCATCTTTAAATGGAAAAGAATAATTTAGTGGTCATGTTTTGTTTTGCCAGCTTAGGATCCTTTCCTTGCTTTTTTGTATAACTTTCCTTTGGGAGAACATGTTTTGTTGCCTGTTGAAACTGTTAATAACATGGTTCTACTTCCCGTCTTATAAGAATGGACATGTGACCCTTAGAGACTCCGATTAATCCAGGGGTTGGTAGGTTCCCAGTGAGTTAATCTTCTCTGGGGCTGTAAGTTATTGCTTATGCTATAAAATAAAAGGAACATCACCACCGCCACCACTTCCTACACCTTTTCTTGTTGGAATCACTAGCTGCAAGGATCATGTAAGGCTAGAGTCGCTTTTGCTACTATATGGGGGAAATCTAAGAAAAGAAATGAAGGGAGAGAGAAAGAGACAGAGACACAGAGAGAGACATTGTGTGATTGTACAGTTGTTTGAGGTCCTAGATCTAGACTTGCCTAAAAGCAAACACACCCACCGGCTCTTAGATCCAATAAATCTCTTGTTTATTGGGATTGTGTCATTTACAATCATAGTATAACCTAACATATTTATTGCCAGACAAGAAGAGAAAAAAATGTTTAAATGTCCAATGGCCCAATTGCTAACATAGGAACAATCTCTCTAGAAAAACCTCCAAATTAAAATCAGACGTTTTCATTTATCATATTTTCAAAGATTAAAAAGCTGGTAAATACTGCAAATGTATATCAAATGTGTATTTACATAACCAGCTAGTGGAAGAGTTGCCTAATAAGTTTTCTGAAGGATGATCTGGCAATATGTTCCCGGAGTTAAGATGTGTATACTTTTACCCATTTAGTCTTCTCCAAGGAAATTAGACTTAGGAAACAATTAGGAAGTTTCTGAAATATGGTTTTTGTGGCATTGCTAATAGTGAAAAACTGGGAAACATGCTACGTGACTAATAATAGACAATGAATGATATAAAATATGTTACATACGAGGTCAGATGATTAAGTTCAACAACTCATCCTGGAAATAACCTCATTGCTGAACATCACTATGGTCACCAGATGGCCAAGAGGAGGACTTGGAGAACAGGGTGGGAGCAAGGCCCACCTGTCAATTTAATCCTTTTTGCCTTTTCTGGGCTTGATTCTGCTTAAAAAAAAAAATCCTTCTCTCATTTCACCCAGACTTCCTGTTCAATGACAGGTGCTATGATTCACCACTTTCTGAAAGTCCCCAAGTTCCCTTGCTGTGATACGTGGTCCAGTAGCTCAGTCTCCACTTTCCCACTTCTCCCTGGAAGGAGATCTCAGCACAGTGAGAACACAGTGTTCTGTGTCTGGACATCTTGAGATCAGAGTCTACTCTGAAGAAAATGACTAAAAAGTTAGAAGCTTCTGCTTTTCCCCCGGTAGCCTACCGCTTAACACCACAGTTAAGACACACAACACATACAGGAGTCTGTGTGGCAAAGCAATTATGATGGAGACTGTGGCATCTTACAGACAGGGTTTGAAGCTTGGCTGTGAATTTTACTGGATACATAATCTTGGGGATTAACCCCTTTGTGCCTCAGTTTCTTCATCTTGGAAATGAGGACAATAGCAACATCTGCTTCATTGTTTTGAGGGTACATGAATATGTATGCAAAGTATTCAGCACACAGTTTGCCATCAGGGCATGCTGACTGTCATTGCTGTACAGGTACCCACTTGTCTGCAGAATTGGAAGGCTCATATATCATTATGAGAATTCACTCACAAGACCCGAGAAACCAATGTTAAAGTAGCTCAAGCAAAGAAGGCCAGTTATTGGCTTATTAACACTGCAGTCCAGCGGATGAGCTCACCTTGAACCTGGTTACATCCAAAGCTCAAGTGATGCCTAAAAATTGGCCTAATAAGTTTTATAATTGTGGTTTGTGAATTTATGGGAGAGTTAAACTCAGAGTCAAGAAGTAGGGATTCCAATCCCAACTTTACTCCTTGTCAATGTGTGAATCTGGAGGAGTCAATCCCTGTCTTTGAGAATCTGCACGGGCCTGAGATCCGCACCATCAGATGACCATCACTTCTCTTCCTCCTTAGACAGGGATAAGCTAGCAAGGTGTGACTGTCATCTAGGAAGGACATGGAGATCCATCTATCTATGTGATTGTCCCTACAAAATAGGCTACATGTCTGCTGTACAGAAGAAGAGCAGGTATCATCTATAAACCTTCCATCGAAAGGCTTCTTTGTTCAGAAATCTTGCCTTCCTATATTTCTATGAAAGAGCAGGAAGAAAGCTTCCCTTCAATATCCTAGGGGACATAGGAGAATAAAGACTGCATGTCCCCAGGGTCCCAGTATGTTTGTTCCCGATGAAGACAGGGCAAGAGCTCTGTCATAACCCCACCCCGCCCCACCCAGTGTTTGTAGTTAGCAACTATTTGCATGACTGGAGAAACCCACCCTCAGACAGAGGTGGCAGCAGTGTGGGAGATTTCTGGCTATTTGACAGAAAAACCTTTTGTTCAATCTCCAATCTTTTCTTTTGGTGTCCTGAAATTTATGTGGCTATCATAAAGAACCCAGAAGGGAGAAAGACGTCTCAAGACTGGCAGGCCCAAATTAACTGCCATAATATTTGGTTTCTGGTCTACAAATAATACAGGTTTACGGCGGAGCTCACACAACATAATATATGTCAAGTGCTTTGTACATGGGTAAAGGCGATACAGTGTCAAGCATTGCTATTGCACTTGATTAAAAGGCATTGGACCCACAGGATGGTATTTATATATTCTGATTTATTTTTCAAGAATAAATCTTCCATAGGCTCTCAGTTTCCACCATAGAATGATGTGCTGGAGTAGCTTTGTGTGAGTTCTAATAAATTTTATTTATTTATTTTAAAACAATGATTCCACTGTGTTGTATCCAAGTCTAGACAATGGATGTGGAGCCCAGCATGGAAGTCCAACAACATTCATCCACTAAGCATGCCAAGAATTAACTTGGAAGGATGGGTAAGAAATCACAAAGCGAAAAGGCAGCTGCATGCTTGCACACATTAGGAGAAGGGTCACTGTCAGATCTCTGCCACGGGGCTGAGCCTGCGCATCTGCTAACTTATTTGTTTGGAGCTGAGTAACAGAATGTTTTCATTCCTAACATCAACTTTCCCATTGTCTTGCCCTGGCCAGGCCCATGTGCACAAATCTTCCTGAGCATGTAGATTAGAGGCAGCAAATGGCCCTATGTTATTAGGCCTCCACATCTGTAAGGCTGCATGCACATGTGGTTTCTGAGTTCATCAATACCTGACTTTTCTTTAAGAAAGTGGCTTACAAGGATAAAATCACCGACACCTTTAGTAATTCATGCATCTGGGTCAAAACTAACAGTGGAACTGGAAAGGCACTTCTTAATTGTCAACAAAGTGAATATTTTTGCAAACTTGGGAGACTTGAGTTGTAAAATGTAAGATCTTAAAGATTATCTCGGAGGATACCTCACTGCACTTCAGAAAGGAAGAGCAATGTGTCTGTGTTCACACAGCTAGTGACTGAGACTTTGCCAGACCTGCAGGCTTCTGTCCCCTTGATTGGTGACCTATTTGCCACCTACATCTTTTAAACTCTCCTTGTGGGTTTTCTCTGGTGGATTTTGATGTCCCGTTGTTACTGCCTCTCTGGGGCCCTGCTGGCAACAGGCGCCCAGTGCCATGCTGATATGTGCTGCTCAGCGTGAGTGAGCTCATTTTAACACAAACAAGGGCGTGCCATTTTAATACAAGCATAACCACGTGTAGCAATTTGAAAGCTGATTTTGCTAATTTATGCCATTGTTCCGCTTCAAAGTGAATCACTGGGAGGGAAGGCTTGCACACACTTGTTGCAATGAATCCTGTTGGCAGTTACACTCTGATCCACAAAACCCAGAGAGGATGTTCACTGCAGCAGAGTCACCACTGGAATTTTGTGCATTTTCCCCATTCGACACGTGGCCAGACATCTTTGTTGATTTGTGTTGTTTCCCGTTGTTTTATCCTAAAATTCTATCTTTCAGGTCTTTCCCTTGTGCATGGCTATTTTTGCCGTGGGTTGGCCACCAAGGTGTGTCCAGTAAATGGAGGGAACAGATCGTGAAGAAGTGAGAAGAGAGGATCTTTGAAGAGAAACAGCGCTATTTCCAGCCTTGACTCCAAGACAAGTGGCTTGATTTATAAATACTATTTTTTGATTGTCTACCTAAAAGAATATGTTGTGCATATAAGACACATTTTATATATTCAATTTTTTTTACATTTTATATATTCAATTTTTTTTTTAAAAAAAATGCAGGAATACCTCTATCTCTGTTAATCCAAAATAATCAAAAGGGTCAGGATCCAGTTAAAAGAGTTTATTCCAGTGTGAAGTGTGAGGAGCAGCAAAAAATGGAGATTGGTGCTGTAAGTGTAGGGAAAAGTGAGGAATGCTTATATAAGCAATAATGGAGGTGCTGAACAGAATTACAACATTTTCCATACAAAGGCTAATATGCAAATATAAGGTTTGATTAGCTACTATTGATTAGACTCCAAGGGGATTGCTTAATATCCTGTTATAAGATGGTAACAATTACAACGGTTTCTATCTATGTAAGTTTGAATAAGGAACAAGGATTCTGGCTAATGGATCTCATCTCAATAGGAAGGTCAGGAAGCTACAGTCATGTCCCAGAGAAGAAAAACATCCATGTTATGTGACTCAGGTTCCAGGGCCTACCTGTTCCCCTTGGCATAATAAATATGGTCGGTCCTGAAATTTTACTTTGTTTTTGCACCTCTTTTTATTGTATCTCACTTCATTGTACTTTACAGATGTTGTTATTTTTTTTAATAATTTTATTCAATCATAATTGTGTACATTGGTGCAATCATAGGGCAGAATGTGCTTCATATACAATCAGAAACATTTTGATCGTACTGTGAGAGACAGACCTCTTAGCATCTTCTTAGCAAAGTATCTCAAGAATGGAAGAAAAAGTATCCAATGTACTCAGCCCTAATATAGAGCTAATTTATAGCTTTCATATGTTGTTTTGTTTTTTAACAAGTTAAAGGTCTGTGGTAAACCTGTGTTGAGCAAGTCATCCGTGCCACCTCTTTCAATAGCACGTGCTCACTTTGTGTCTCCATGTGACAGTTTGGTAATTATAATATTTCAAACTTTTTCATTATTATTACACCTGTTATGGTGATCTGTGATCAGGAAACTTTGGCATTACTATTGTAATTGCTTTGGGGCACCACAAACTGTACACACATAAAACAGCAAACTTGGTCAATAAATGTTGCACGTGTTCTGACTGCTCTTCCAACCTGCTGTTACCCCATCCTGTCTCTCTCCCTCTTTCCTCTCTCCTAATTCCCTAAGACACAACAATATGGAAATCAGGCCAATTAATGACCTTTAAATGTTCAAGTGAGAGGAAGGGTTGCACATCTCTGATTTTAAAAGTTAGGTCTCTTGCACCAGTTAGCCAAATTGTGAATGCCAAGGATAAATTCGTGAAGGAAATTAAATTGCTACTCCAATGAACACATGAATGCTAAGAAAACAAACCAATCTTTTTTTTATTATTTATTTATATGTATTTGTTGTTGTTTTTATTAAATCATAACTTATACATTGATGCATTTATGGGGTTCAGTGTACTGCTTTGATATAAAATGTGAAATGCTTACCTTGAACTAAGTATCACATCTATCATAATTATACTCTTTTCTTAATAGTTTTGAAATGTACCATTGCATCATGCACGTTAGGTGAGGTCCCCCCAATTACCCTCCCTCCTCTCCCCTCCCCTCCCTTCTCTCTCCTCTTAAGCAACAATCTTATTGCTGATAGGGAGAAAGTCTTAGTGGTCTGGATAAAAGATCAAACCAGTTACCACATTCCCTTAAATGGAAGCCTGATACAGAGCAAGGACTTAACTCTCTTCGAGTCTATAAAGGCTGAGAGAGGTGAGGCAGCTGCAGAAGAAGACTTGAAGCCAGTGGAAGTTGGTTTATGAGGTTTAAGAAAAGAAGCCATCTCTGTAACACAAAAATGCAAAGTGAAGCAGCGAATGCTGCTGTAGAAGTGTAGCAAGCTGTCCGGAGGATCTAGCTAAACTCGTTGATGAAGATGGCTACACTAAATATTGTAACAGAGTTTCAGAGTTGAAAAAACAATCTTCTATTGGGAGAAGATGCCATCTACTATTAATACTTTCATAGTTAGAGAGGACAAATCAATGCCCAGCATTAGGCTGAGTCTCTTGTTAGGGTCCAAGGCAGCTAGTAACACTAAGTTGAAGTCAATGGTCGTTTACTATTCTGAAAATCCCGGGACCCTTAAGAATGATGCTCAATCTACTCTGTTCTCTATCAAAAATTTAAATTATAGCATAGTTGTCTATAACATGGTTTACTGAACATTTTGAGCCCATTGTGGAGACCTAATACTCAGAATAAAAGATCCCTTTCAAAGTATTGTTGGTTACTTGGTCACCCCAGGGTTCAGGTCTTCAATGGGGGAAGTCACTGCAGATGTGGTGGAAATAACAAAACAACTAGAATTCGAAGTGGAGCCTGAAGATGTGGCTGAATTGCTGCAATCTTATGCTCAAATTTTAATGAATGAGAAGTTGCTTTATATGAATGAGCAAAGAGTGGTTTCTTGAGAAGGAAACTATTACTGCTGAAGTTGCTGAGAACATTGTTGAAATGACAACAAAGGATGGAGAACATTATATGAACTTGGTTGATAAATCAGCAGTAGGGTTTGAGAGGATTGACTCCAGTTATGAAAGAAGTTCTACTGTGGGTAAAATGTTATCAAGTAGCATCGCACGCCACAGAGAAATCTTTCCTGAAAGGAGGAGCCAACTGATGCACCAAACTTCACTGTTGTCTTGTTTTAAGAAATTGCCACAGCCATCCCAGCTTCAATCAATGCCCTGATTAATCAGCAGCTATCAACATCAAGGCAAAAAAAAAAATCACAACTCACTGAAGGCTCAAATGATCATTAGTGTTTTTTTTTAACAACAAAGTATTTGTAATTAAGGTATGCACCTTTTGAGACAGAATGCTATTGCACACTTAATAGTTTGCAGTATAGTGTAAGCAAAGCTCTTATATGCACTGGGAAGCCAAAAATAAAACAAAACTGTGTCTTGCTTTACTGTGGTGGCCTAGAACCCAACCCATAAGATCTCTAGAGTATGTCTGTAAATGAATCAGTAAGATGGGAATGCTTCTTAACACTCAGCTGTACCTCTGCTCTGAATATATGCTGTCTGCCCCCGAACATGTGTTCAGTGGGTTGTGTCTCAGTCCCTACCTTTGTTGGCTCATGATTCTCCCTTCGTCCCTAACATGGGTTCTTTTGACTCTTGATATCACACTCTCTTGATTTTCCTCTAGCTTCTTATTTGTTGCCAACTTTTCATGCTCTGGATGAGTCTTCTTCATGTTCCCATCTTTCCAACCTCTGCATTTTTGAATGACCCAGGGCAAGGTCCTTGATCCTTTCCTCTATTTTTTAATGCATTCTCTTCCCTTGCTGATATCAGCAAGGCCTGTAACTGATGACTCCTCAAGTCATATCTACAGCCTGGACTGCTCCTTTGAATTCCCAAGTATTTATCCAACTACTTACTCATATTTGTACTTGGATATATCATTGACATCTCAAGCTAGATATAACCAGAAAGTAGAAGTAAGGTCTTCTTCTCTTCCCTCTTCCTTTTTCTGCTAACAGAAACTCCCTTCTTCCTCTTCTTTAGGTCAAATCCTTGGGATCATCCCAGCTCAGATGAGGGAGAGAACTTCTAAATTACATAAACCACTGAATTTTTGGATCTCTCTGTCACAGCCGTGTACTTAGCCTCTGTTCTAACTAACACAAGAGATGAAAAACCAAGTTGTGAATGTAGAAACCATTCTTTAAGAAGTCTGAGCATGTGGGAAGGAGAGAAATAAATCAAACTATTGCTAGAATGTTGTATCGAAAAGATTGTCAGAAAACTTGGCTCCAGGAAAGCTGCTAAAATGCAGGGAGCTCACTGAGATACAAGCTAATAATTGGACACAGTAAATTTGCTGACTGTCCACCAGAAGATCCAAGTTACAGAGTCTTTGGTGTCAGGGGATGCACCTGGAAGAGCTTAAATAACTTAGCTCATTTACAACACCATTCCTTCTTCTTGAGGTATATACACAGTAAATTTTTGGACAATGAATTGATAACTCATTAGTGGGAAACACAGACTGAACTGCAGCTGTCCCTTGGTATCTGTGGGAAATTAGTTCCAGGACTCCTCCCCTCACCATGGGTACCACACCGTGGGTACCACACCTCACCATGGGTACCACAGTCCATGGATGCTCAAGTCCCTTATATGCGCTTGCTTTATGTGCAGGTGGAAATCATCTTGAGAGCCTGAGTGCCATCAGGGTCTTGGTGCTAGATGGCCCTTGTACCTAGGATAGGAAATCCGTAGACCTAAGGAGACATGAACGTATATCCAATTTCATAAATTATATCTATAATTCTCACTAAATACATTTTTTAGTTTGACTACAAGGACAGAAAAGGATCAAAAGATAAAAGAACATGTAGAGTTAGTATTTGAAGAGACAACACAAACTAGCTATGAGATGGTGGAGCTTCTCCCCACAGTGAGGATGTGACAGATACTTCTAAACGTTTGGGGCTTTTCCCACCAAATTTAATTACACCAGCCATCAGCATAGATGATACATGACTTCTTGAGGCCTGTATTAGTGGGGGTTCTCCAGAGAAACGGAGCTAGTAGGAAACATCTATGTCTAAATCTGTATCTATCTCTATCTACATAAAAAGAAATTTATTATAAGATATTTGTTCATGTGATTATGGAGGCTAAGAAGTCCCACAGTCTGCAGTCTGCAAACCGGAGACCCAGGAAAGCCTATGGTATAATTAAGTAGACCAGGCCTTTGGTATAGATCTTAGTCTGAGAGCTGGAGAAGTTGAGATGAGGTGTCCTAGCTCATGCAGTAAGACAGGAGAAAAGGGGTGAATTATTCCTTCCTCCACTTTTTTCCTATTCAAGTCCTCAGTGGCCTTGATGATGCTGGCCCACATGGGGGAGAACAATCAGTTTTACAGAGTCCACTGATTCAAATGCTAATATCACCCAGCAACATCCTCATGGACACCCAGAAACGATGTTTAATCTGGGCACCCTAGGTCCAGTCAAGTCGACACATAAAATTAATCATCACAAAGACATTATTGTTCAATGAAGCTATGACATGGCCCCGGTTAGAGACAGATGGAAGAGCAGAGACCAAGAAAAGCCACACTTATAACCCATAGCCACATTCACAGAATAAGAGACCATATAGGTGAATCCACTCGTCCTCAAAGGAAGATTGGCTATTTCTCCAATTTCTTAATTTTCTCATGTAAAATGAGATAAAAAGTCTCTTCTCAGTCCCAAATTGACTTATAGACATATCTAAAGTCATAGGTTATTCACTGAAAGGGATGACGGTTTCTACCCATGAGCCTATAGACTCACCCTGGCTCCCATACAATAATAAATTCTATGAGGAAAGCACATTTACCCAAACATTTCAGCTACCTTCCCAGGACCAGAGGAAGCCCTATATAGGACCCCAAGTTCACTAGCAGATGCAATTGCTAGAATTCAGTAATTCTGAGAAGATTACCCACCAAGAGCAAGATGTTTTTACCCACTTACAGCAAGAAATACAATTAACCTATAACCCCACCCATATACTTATACCGTTCTATATATTTACCTGAATCAAACTTTTCTTGTAATACTATTTTTTCTCTTTATGTGTGAACCACTGTGATATTTTCTATCCCACTCTTTTTTATTTTAAAGTTGCGGGTTTGACCTGCTGATTTTACAAAGTAGTAATAGAGGAGCAACAGGCAGTTTTAAAAAGGACATTTTGATTGATAGGATGGACTTCTATAGATCAATAGAGGAATGGTCAAGAAATTTTGCTTATAGATTTAGCTTCTCCTTCTATAATTAAATTTATAAAACAAGAACGCTCCTCTATGAAATTTCAAACTATTTATCCTATGTGTAACCATGTGGCATTCAACAGACTTGCATCTGGCTTTGTTGGAACCAGCGCTCCCTGCCCAGCTTTGTAGAAGGAGGACCCAGGAGATGAGAGATGGGAAAGGGGAAGGGTATGTCAACAAGGTCAGGGCAGGCCAGAAGCTGGGGGTGGAAGACCCCAGGACTTGGATGAGGTGTGAAGCTCTTTCAGAAGGTTCTGGGGAGAAAGGAAGGACAAGGAGAAGAAATATCAGAAAGAGCCAGGGACCTTTTCCCCAACCCCTTTCTATTCTCCAGCTGAGAGGGTCACACATTCTTGTCCTATGTCAGCTCCTCCAGGGTTCTCCTAGGAAGTGTTCTTCCTGGCTCCCTGAATCCTAACTATAGGGAGATTCCAACGTCCTCAAATCCCCACCCCACTCTGTCTAGCTCCTGCCTCTACCAAATTATGCATATCCACCACCTATAAACATTTATAGACAAGAGGAGGTCTCCTGATTCCCGGCCCAACGTTTCTTCCTCACAGGACAAAACCTTCTGACCTTCATGAGCAGGCACTGTGAGCCCTCTGAATCTTCAGAGCTCAATGTACTAAAGACAGAATGAGGAGCTACATACCATCCTACACGGATACTACAGCTGTGTATAAAGACGACACTAAGACATTAGGAAAACAGTTAAAGTATATTTAGCCCTTTATGCAAAGAATAAAGAACCAGAGTTTTTAATACTTCCGCAAAAACATGTTAAAATTAAAGTCTTGAGCAGTTCATCACCAGTTATATGGAAATTCTATATCTGGAAAACATACCTCATTTCCCTGATTAGGCTGAATAAGTAGATTGTATCTAGGCTGATAAGAAGAAGATGGAGACATTTGTGTTATTGTGCTGCTATTATGGCCAAGGACCTGCAACACCTTTCCCCAGGGGTCTCCGTGCCTGAGGAATAGCCACGAAGAATCAAAGTTCTACTTGTTTCATTGACGCACAAGCTCGTGACCCTGGCTGGAGCCCATGACTGAGGCTCTAGGCTGGAGAGGTATCTCCAGCTTCCTCTGAACCTAAAATGAAGTCCTGAGATCTCACTTACTACTGTCTGGCTGGCAGCACTACAGTCATCTACTTACAATTTCTATTCAACATATGAAAAAGAAGGAGACATGGGCATAGTCTTCCTGTCCTACAGAGCCAAGTCTATTTTTACCTACTCCTCTAGCTGTACAGACAAGTGAAAGAGAAGGAGGAGAGTTACTGCCTATTTCCCCTGACTTGTTCCAATTGCTACACCTGGACATCACAACACCCAACTAAAGAAACAGGGGTGTTCCTTCTGTGCAGTTTTTTCAATCAAACCTTTCTATTTCCCCCAGCACTACTCTCTCCATGAGTCACCGTCCAAAGCAGCATCAGCTGTCCACACTAAAACTATTATTGGCCTTGTGTAGGGGACACAAGTAAATGGAGGCCCTGCCAGTAAGAATGAAGGGAGCAATGGATTGGGGGCAGGCAACCAGTTACATCTTCTGTCCGAATAATGACAATATAATTAATAATGGCTATTATCTTTTGGCCAATTATGGGGTGCCAGGCATTGTGTTTACTATATTATATGCGTTATCTCACTTCTCTCTTATAAAAGTCTTGTGATATAGATAATACTATTTTTTTTATAGATGATACAAGTGTAAATCATGGAGAATCATGACTGGAACTCAGTTCTAACTCTGTGAAGTCAACGTTCTTTCACATGAGTCATACCCATTTACTAGGCAAACATAGATTTTATAAGGTTAACTGAAAATGTGGATCCTCTGCAGTTCATAATATAAATTGGACCCAATCATTGTGGGTCTATTGACATATTCAGCAGATCCCATCAGTGGGGTTTCGCTGTCACAAAGACAGATGGTACAATGCTGCCGGTCGGAAATGGACGGGGGGTTCCGAATGCTAGGTCATGTTGGGAAACGCAACACCAGAAAGGGTGTGCCATTGCATTACTGATACAGACAAGGTGATAATTAGAGGCGAAGGGGAGAGAGGGACAAAAGAACACCTTGGGGCAAGACAAAAGTGTAACAGAAACAAACCAACAAAAATCCTCACTAAAACGATTTGGTCTCTTAGTTAAAGTCATATTTCCTAAAACCCCTGATGCTGAAGTATTTAAATCCTACCAACCACCTACAGAGAACCACTCCCAGAAAAACTGTGTTCCCCTACCCGGGGCCAGAACAGCTTCCTGCAGAGTCCAGGGAGCTACACTCCGCGCTGGGGACTCACATAGCCCAAACTTGCAAGTAAGGGAAGTGGGAGAGTTTACAAAAGACATCTGTGGCACCTCCGAGAGCGGACCCTCGAACCTCTACAGCTGTCTGAGGCTTTCACTCCCACAGGTTTTGTGTTTGAACAATATCTCAGGGAGCAGGGGACACCCAGGGAGAGCTGGTTTTGCCTTTCCTAGAGTGTGATCAGCAGTCAGTAGAAGGGGGAAGCAAAGAACAAAAAAGAAAACTCTATACGGAGAGACAGCAAAATGGCAAACACTTGACAGGTGGGGGCGGCTGGAGCAGGAGTGAGCAGAACATGGGGCACCCCCCCACACACACACACACCAAACCCCACCCCCTACACACACCAACCACACACACACACACAAACACACCTCAATCCCACCGCATACCAACCCCATACACACAAACACACACACGTGCACACACACACGTGCACACACACACCAGCCACACACACGCACAGCTCTGCCAACACAGCTTCCCCAGGGCTTAGGCCGCAAGAGTAGCTCTGCATTGCGTCTGTGTCTCGGCCCTCTTGATCCACATCCCCCAGGGATATCATATTCTCTTCTTAAACACCGATGAGCACCGCCGTCTATCCTTTGCTTGCCCACTCCTCTTAATCCTCTCAAACCGAGAGCCTGAGGGAGGGAAGGAAGACAAAAATGACAATAGCTAAACAGAAGATATAGTTTTCATTTTCCTGTGCAGTAAATGTGCCAATATCCATAGTAACTTGAATCATTTGACTCACTTGCCAATACACTTACAATTGGGCACCGAGATGAAAGCCAGCAGTCAGAATGTGTGGCTGGGTAAACTATGTAACCAAGTGCTACAGGCAATCTTATTGCAGGCATGATGGCAATCATTCATCATAATATTGCAGAAGAGCATGAAAATTGCATCCAGAATCTAGTGTCTATTTCTTCAACTACACTAAGCAAGGTAGATCCACTCTGGGGTCCGTGGTCCACCTTATTAGGGCTGTGTTCATGGTAGTGAAGGTGATGGGGCACCAGGGCAGTCCTGATCAGGACATGAGACATCCGAGACATCTTTTGCGATGGTGTAACAGTCAGTGTTAAAAATACTACCATGGGTTGAGATTAAAAACACTCTTACATCCTTTGCCAGCTGCTAGAGTATCAAGACAGAAAAAACTTCAGTTGGCACACATATTATTATAGAAAGTAGGGGGGTTGGAAGAAAAACAATAAAAATTGCCTTAATGAAGATTTTTAAATACAAAATAAACAGAAGTAAGTTCCAGAAAGCAGCCACGTTCCAAATCAACCAGAGTTTGTAACATAGAAGATTCTTTACCGTTTGGAGAACATCGCTGTGGCTCAGTGACCTATAGAGGCAGAAGCCCTCACAAATTTGAAGTTATGTGGATTTAGCATCGCTGTTGAATTTGAATATTAGCCCTTTTGTACCTGCCTTCTTCTTGGTTTTCGTTTTGCGAGTCTCAGCAAAGTGTCTGTGTAATCCTCAGGCAAATTCCCAATTTCTGGTGCTGCCAAAGGACATGATTTCTGGGCTTCCTTTCCTGTCTGTGAACTGAGGGGGGAAACACAAAGAGGTCTAATTACAAAGACGTTTCATGTAGTTTACAGGGGAGACAGCAATATTTTCTCATCTAGTTTGGAGGCTGAAGTAAACTGGCCAAATGTTAGCCGGTCCCCTTATAAAGTCACACAGCTACAACTCAAGACTTTTAAACCTAAGACCAGAGATCTTTCCTCTGTTGTACCCAGTGCAAGTGGGATTACAGAGAAAACGCCAGCACAGTGAGTTCAAATTAGGGACAGGGTCCTTTATGGACTAGGTGAAGGAGAAGGGGTCACACCCAAAATTTCTCAGAGAAGCATAACAAAGGAAGAGGGTTTTTATATCTTCCTTCAGTTGGGGCGGGGTGGAATCCCTAAAGCAGTTTACAAAAAAATGAGACTTTGCAAGGTTAGCTACAAGGGAAACCGGATGTTTTGTGAAGATAGGAATGTGGGTTTACAAGGGTCTGTAACTCTGGGCTAATCCCCTGTCTCTGCAGGATATGTTTGTTTAATAGCCCATTTTTGCAAGGCCTGCATGCTCCGGGGCAGGTAGTGACGAGGAGGGAAGGAGGAAAGAGAGTGCAAAATGGGGTCAGCTGGCCTTTCATCTCTACCCCCAACATGGAAAATTCATTTTGTTTTCAATGCCAAATTTGATTGATTTTGGCAAGGGCTGCCTGACAACTCTATTGAGAAGCTGTATCAGGATTTACCAGAAAAAGAGTGTTAAAATTGATTGGTGATGTCTCCTGTGGCTGAGGGATGGTGAGTTTGACAGCAGAAAGGTAGTAGCATTTTTTTTATTGTGTGGAGACAGAGTCTCACTCTGTCGCCCTCAGTAGAGTGCAATGGAGTCACAGCTCACAGCAACCTCCAACTCCTGGGCTCAGGAGATTCTCTTGCCTCAGCCTTCTGAGTAGCTGGGACTACAGGCGGCACCCGCCACAACACCCGGCTATTTTTTTTGTTGTTGCAGTTTGACCAGGGCCAGGTTTAAACCCTTCACCCTCGGTATATGGGGCCGGCACCCTGCCCACTGAGCCACAGGCGCCGCTCATGGTAGTAGAATATTTGTTGAACCTAAACAATAGTGTCTTCTCCAGGAAAAGTTATTTTTTCAATAAAATATTCCTAAAGAACTATTAAACTCTAATTTCACCAGTAGCCATCTACAAACATGTGCAGTTAACTCTTACTCATCCTGTGCATGCAGGTCAAACATGACTTCTTCAGGGAAGCTTGTTCTGGCCATTTTTAGGTCACCTTCTTTTCTGCATGCTCCCTATGCTATGTTTCCTTTCTTACCTGATTTAACTCAGTTTGAAACATCTATTCGTTAGTTTTATTGTTGGGATAATGATCATGCATTCCAACCTCCCGGCAGTCAGCTCAAGAGAGAATAGATCCGTTCCTGTGTTGTTGTGTTCACCCCACAACCCCAGTTCATCGTTCCTGGCACATAGCAAAGACGCATTAAATATTTGCTAAAGTGACATTGAAAATTGAAAAATAGAGATTCATTTACTTCTCTGTTAAATTCTCTGAGATCCAGGCCAGGTATTTTATCTTTCATAGCATATCCTTCCAGGAGACTACAGTATGTCCACATTGAGGTTACAATCAGGGAAATAAAGAGATTTGAAATCCTAGGTTTCTAAGAATCTAGGAGTACTCTCAACTAGGTTTCCTCCATGTCTGTGATACATACATTACTGGTATCTGAAGATACTCATTCTAAGGATGAAAACAAAAGCCTTTTTATTTGAATGGATGTAACGCAGTTTAGCAGAGAGAACACTAGACATAGAGCCTACAGATCTGTATTTGTGTCCTTACCCAGCTGATATTACTCAATTAACTTTGGAAAACTAAGTTTGTCTCTCTCCAAATCAGTAAAATAAAGGGCTAGAGTGAGTAGTTCTCAAAACCATTTTTTTTTTTTGTAATGGTATTACCAGAATTTCTTCCTCAGTAGGTCCTTGGTCTCAAGGATTCGAAGAATGAACCAATGGACCACAGATCAGTGGTAAGACAGGAATTTTATTAGACAGAAGGGAATACAGAAGGAGTAAAAAGCACCAGAGCTTCTGGCAAAGGGGAAGATGAAGATTTAAGTTGGAAGTCTCTCTCTTGGGCCCTTTGTCTAGGGGTCCATATTACATTTTGGCCAGGTCTTGGTAGGTGGAAAAACATCTTTTCAAAGTTAATGAGTCCATTAACAAACGAATGAAATACCGTGTCTCCTCCACTAGGGCAAGGTTATCTCAGGGAAGGGATTAGGGTAGTTCCTACTCAAGGCGGATCTACCCAAAACATTTCAGGCTGCTTCGTTCATGACCTTGCTAGAGCCCAGAGGGTGTGGCCTGGAAAAAACAGCCTGCTCGTGCTTGGAAATGGGGGTCTGATTTCTAAGCTCACCTGGGCCTAGAGAATGGGATAATCTCTGTCCAGCCTTGAGTAGGGGGATCCTGTAACAATGGAATCATTTCTTGACACGAAACTTAAACAATCTCATGTGGAAGCATAAGATGTAAATGTGATAAAGCAGAGCTGCTCTGAGTGGGGGTGTGTGGTGGAGATCAGACCTGGAATTCTGCTCCTGCCTCCTGTCTTGTACCTGCACAGAAGACTTGAAGAATGTACAGGAACCCCATTTGAAAAAATAAGTCTAATATTAAAGTAATCATAAATGTACAGGAAGTTATAAAGATAATACAAAGAGGCCCTATATACCTTCATCCATGTTCCTCCAATGGGCCAATTTTATTTTCTCGCAGTTTTTGGCAGGGGTCAGGTTTGAACCCACCACCTCTGGTATATGGGGCCCGCACCCTACTCCTTTGAGCCACAGGTGCCGCCCTCAGTGGGCCAGTTTTTAAAAAGCCATTCGGATGAAAATGTGAATGTACTTAATGCCATTGAAAAATACACTTAAAAATGGTTAAAATGGTAAATTTTATGTTTTTGTTTTTTTTTAAAGACAGGGTCTCACTATGTTGTCCAGGTTGAATTTGAATTCCTGGACTCAAGGGATCCTTCTGCATTAACCTTGCAGATAGCTGGGATTACAGGTACATGCCTCTGTGCCTGGCTTCTGTGTTTTTGAACTGCAATTTAAAAAACCAATAAAGGTACAGATGTAGACCAATGTAACAGAATAGAGAAGCCAGAAATAAAACCACATAGCTACAACAAACTGATTTTTGACAAAGAAGACAAAACATAAGCTGGGGAAGTGATTCCTTATCCAATAAATAGTGCTGGGAAAATTGGATAGTCAATGCAGAAAGAAGAATGAAACAGGACCTCTATCTTTCCCCAGATACAAAAATTAATGCAAGATGGACTTAAAGTTCTACATGTAAGACCTGAAACCATAAAAATTCTGGAAAAAATCGCATTGGCCTAGGCAAAACATTTATGACTAATACTCCAAAGGCAAATACAGCAACAACAAAAATAAATAAGCGGAATTTAATTAAATTTAAAAAGTTTTGTACAGCAAAGGAAATAACCAACAGAGTAAATGGACAACCTATAGCATGGGAGGATATATTTGCAAACTATATCTGTAACAAAGAATTAATATTCAGAATCTACAGAGAGCTCAAACAAATCAGAAAAAAAAAGAATAACCCTATCAAAAAATGGGCAAAAGACATGAGCTTTTTCAAAAGAAGATATACAAATGGCAAAAAAAAAAAAAAAAAACCATGAAAAAAATATACTCAGTATCATTAATTATCAAGGAAATGCAAATTAAGCACAATGAGATACCACTTTATCCCTATAGAATGGCATTATGTAAAAATCAAAAAAGAATAGATGTAAGACTGGATGCAGTGAGAAAGGAACACTTATACACTGTTGGTGTGACTGTAAATTAGTATAACTTCTATG
>CAUYRH010075216.1:0-16369 GCA_963574655.1 Perodicticus potto | reverse complement strand
TTGTGGTGGGCGCCTGTAGTCCCAGCTACTTGGGAGGCGGACGTAGGAGACTTGCTTGAGCCCAGGAATTGGAGGTTGCTGTGAGCTGTGATGCCACAGCACTCTATCCAGGGTGACAGCTTGAGGCTCTGTCTCAAAAAAAAAAAAAAAAGATACTATTTTCTTTCTAAATAAATGATGTTTTAATAGAAATTGAGATACAAGGAATTTTGGAGAAATGGGAAGCACTCCTATTCTGGAAGCTAGAGGTAGGGCAGAATGGGCTGAAAAGTAGAGAAGTCTGGCATTGAGGGCTTATGGGCATTAGAAGGTAAGGAAGAGTGAAAAGGGTATGGAAAATGCAGTTGGGGAGGATCCAAAAATAAATGTCTTCCATTTGGACTGGGTTCTATATCAGTAAAGAAGAGAGAAATATTTCTTTATATATGGATACCCAGAATTATCTACTGTTGTAGCTTAGCTCTCATAAAAGGATGTGACATTTGTGGGGTTAGCTGGGAAATTTAAGCATCACTTATGATTTGAGGAGCAATCTTTTCTCAGTTCCAGGTGACAAGATAGAAGCAAACTTCTGTAAAGCAGACTGTTAGTTTGGTGTTGCCTTCATGTTTTACATGTGCTTTCCAAGACTGACCAGAGTGTTCTGGTTCAAATAATATATTGAAAAAGGAACCTATGTGTCTAGGTAGGAGAGAAGGATGATTTGCAAAGCAGAGTGCTAGTTGAATAAGACTTTTAGAAAATGGGAACCACCACAGCAAAGAAATAGGTGAGGAGAGTAACCAAATATAAACTGGAAAAAGCACTAGGTATCTTGATAAAAACTGTTTGGTAAGGGAAAAACCTAGCATATCTCAGGTATATAGAAATAAGATGAAAGTTCATTCAGTTAGTCTAAGAAGAACCTGTAGTAAGATTAGGTGGGATTTGGGTAGGTAAAAGGAAATATTGACCCCTGAGGGTTTTTAGATATTCATTTCCTAAGCTGATCTCTGAATCTGTCTCATGAACTTAAAATTTCCCATCTGTGTTTAGTTTGTAACTTTTAAATCTTTACTGCTGTAATGTGGGTTCTTGTTACTATTGAAACCTGGCTTCAGAAATTAACTCAGCAGGGCGGTGCCCGTGGCTCATCTAATAGGGCGCCAGCCCCATATACCAAAGGTGGCGGGTTCAAACCTAGCCTCGGCCAAACTGCAAAACAAAAATAGCTGGGTGTTGTGGTGGGCACCTGTAGTCCCAGCTACTCGGGAAGCTGAGGCAAGAGAATCGCCTAAGCCCAGGAGTTGGAGGTTGCTGTGAGCTGTGTAACACCATGGCACTCTACCGAGGGCGATGAAGTGAGACTCTGTTTCTTAAAAAAAAAGAAAAAAAGAAAGAAATTAACTGAGCATCTGAGAATCTGACTTCCTTCCCCCCGCCCCCCCATATCACCTAGTACTGTGGCTTTCCAATTTCTTAATTACCACACTTCCTCCTCGGTCTTACTGTGGACCTGGACTTTATTACCCCATAACCATACTACTGCAGAAATCTCTATTTTGAAGATCCTGTTCTTTGACCACCACCTTCTCCTTTAGCTCACTTTAGGACTCCTGGAATTCTTTGGCTTCTTCAAGATCCTTAATTCATCCCTAACACTTTTATTATTTTACTCTTTATTACCATTTTTATATCCTGACTTCCTTTCTTCCCAGCTTAGAGTCACACCAGTTATTTTAATCACTCCCTATAAATACCTTTAACTCTTTTATCTGCCTGTCCTTCTTGTATTCACCTGCCAAAACCTCTACTCTGATTAAATTCAGCTTTTTGCTTATATTCTGAACCTGAATCCAGGCTGTTTACATATATTTGGAGAAAAATTCAATTGTGTATACTGCTCTCTCACTTTAAATTTATGATCATAAACCTCAAATGGGCATTCACCATTGCCTAGCTGTCTTACTACAGTTTCCTGGTAGTTGGATTTCTTCTTTCTGCTAAGCAACTAATTTAATTTTTTTCATATTTTCACATCTTCTATAACCCCACACCTGCTCAGCTGTGATTTTACTTCATATTTCATTGGGAAAATAGTAGTAACCTAATGGTGACTTGGCGCCTCTGGCTCAACGGGCTAAGGCACCAGCCACGTACACCTGAGCTGGCAGATTCGAATCCAGCCTGGGCCCACCAAACAACAATGACGGCTGCCGGGCATTGTGGCGGGCGCCTGTAGTCCCAGCTACTTGGGAGGCAGAGGCAGGAGACTCGCTTGAGCCCCGGAATTGGAAGTTGCTGTGAGCTGTGATGCTACGGCACTCTACCCAGGGTGACAGCTTGAGGCTCTGTCTCAAAAAAAAAAAAAAAGAGGTAATCTAATGGTAACTCCAAATCTATGATCTTATTATCTGTAATTCATACCCATGTACTCTACCTTTCTTTCTGTTAAAATTCTTAAAAATTTCTCTGTTCCTATCAAAAGCTATTGTCCATTTGGGTTTTAGGGCTCATTCCCTCATACCTCAAGGATTTGGCCTTTACAGTTTTCTACACCTCCCCCCCCCAAGCATTTTGCCTTTTGTACTAAACTATTATCATCATACAAATATATTGCCATTTTTAAAAAGTCCTCCATTATCCTCACATTCTTCTCCAGCCATTAGCCCATTTTTGTACTTCCCATCACAGCAAAATTTCTTGAGAATTGTAATCAGTCTTGTCTTTACAGCTCATTATTTCCTGAAGCACTCATTTTATTCCAGTGAAAAGGCTGTGGTCATGGTCACCAGAAACATTTTTGCCAAATCTAGTGGCTATTTCTTTGTCCTGATCTTCATTTGGCACAATTGTTGAAATCCTTCTTTAAGAAATGCTTCTCTTGGCTGCTTCTTTTTTGTGTATTCTCCCTCAACATCATTTGCTACTGTTCTTCTCATGCAGGATCTCTTCCTGAGGACTAGAACAGAGTCCTGGAATGCTCCCAATTATCTACTCTTTCTACAACTATCTCTAGGTAGTAGAATAAATACTGTTTATAAGCCACAGACTCTCAAATTTATATCCCCATCCCTGACGTTTCATCAGACCTCCAGAATCACATTTATTGCATTTAAACTCTACATAGCCAAGACAAAATTTCTGATTTCAAATTACCACACACTGGCTTGGCGCCTGTAGCTCAGTCGGTAGGGCTCCGGGCACATACACCCAGGCTGGTGGGTTCGAACCCAACCTGGGCCAGCTAAACAACAATGACGACTGCAACAAAAATTTAGCATGGCGTTGTGGCGGGCATCTGTAGTCCCAGCTATTTGGGAAGGTGAGGCAAGAGAATCGCTTAAGCCCAAGAGTTTGAGGTTGCTGTGAGCTGTGATGCCATGGCACTCTACCGAGAGCGACATATTGAGACTCTTTTTGTCTCAAAAAAAAAAAATCAAATTACCACACACCACTCTCGGTCTTCCTCATCTCAATAAAAAGCATCACCATGCACCCATTTGTTCCAGACAAAAAACATCTAGGTTATCTTTGATCCTTCTTTCCTTACCATTCCCCCAGATCTAATGAATACGCCTATCAATTCTGCCACCAAAATATTCCCCAAATCTTTATTTCCACTCCCACTATTTCATATATTGAAATCCTAACTCCCAAAGTGGTGGTATTAGGAGGCAATTAGGTCATGGTTGTGGATACCTCACAAATGGGATTAATCCCCTTATAAAATAATCCTTAGGCTCCTCAACCCTATCACCATGTGAGGACACAATGAGAAGGTGCCACATATAAGCCAGAAAGCAGGCCATTACCAGACACTGACTCTGCTAGCACCTTGATCTTGGACTTCCTAGCCTCCAGAACTGTGAGAAATAAATTTCAGAGTATTATTTGTTTATTTCAAACCACGTTTCTGAGGAATGATTGACATAAAAATTTGTACAGATTTAATGTTCCTATCTCAATGAGTTTAAGGATAAAGTATACACCCATGAAAGTATCACTATTGATACTTTCACTATGTGTAACCCATTGACATACACATCATCTCCCAAAGTTTCTTCCACCCCCTTTATTATTATTGGGTTTGGGGGTTTAAATTTCAGTTTTTTATAAGCTACCTCATTATGGCATTTTATTACAGCAAGCCCAGTGGACTGAGATGCCCACTATCACCTTGATTCAAACCATAGTCATTTGGCTGAACTGCTGCAGCTGGGCTGTCTCATTCTTGCCCCACCACCATCCATTGTGTTTATAGTAAAGGATCTTTCCAAAAAGTCAGATCATGTCACTCCTTTACTTAAAATTCCCCATTGTTTTTTCATTGTCATAGAAGACAATACAAACTCTTTAACTGGGGCGACGCCTGTGGCTCAGTGAGTAGGGCGCTGGCCCCATATGCTGGAGGTGGCGGGTTCAAACCCAGTCCCGGCCAAAAACTGCAAAAATAAATAAATAAAGTTAAAAAAAAAAAAAAAACTCTTTAACTTTCAAAATCCCACATGGCCAGGACTGTGGTGCACACCTGTAGTCCCAGCTACTGGGAATGCTGAGGTAGAAGGATTGCTTGAGCCCAGGAGTTCCAAACCAGCTTGGGCAGCATGGCAAGACCACATCTCCAGAAAAAAAAAAAATGAAGAAAACCCCACATGACTTAGTCTTCTCCTATCTCTCCATCCCCATCTCTGTTGTCCCTCTTATTGTACTGCAGCCACACTGGACTTCTTTTGGATCCTTTAACTCAGTGGTCCTGCTCCTGCATTAGAGCCTTTATGCCAGCTAGTTCGTTAGCCTGGAATCTTTTCCTAGAACTTTATGTAGGATTGATCCAGATTGGCCCCTTGTTACTAAAATTACAGTTTATAATGTTACTTTATCAGAATGATCTTGCCTTATTACTGATCTTAAATAGCCCTTGACCTTCATCCCCCTACCCCATCACACATTTCACATCACCTATTTTATTTTCTTTTTGTAGACACTGATTTTCTTGTGTTCATTTGTGTGTTTCCCTCAAATTTCAGTGTTAGTATCATGTGACCTAGGACTTTATATTATGTGCCACTGAAACCTAAGTACTCAGAATTGTGGTTGGCACAAAGTAGGTATTCTGTTTTTTAATTGACTGAATACATAAAACAATAGAGGCTTAGACTTCAAGCTGAGGACTTTGCTCCACTTATGTCATTTTCATCTGTATTAGTAACATATGTATATTGAGGACATGAACTCCAAAGGCTGTTTTTGATAGAAATCAAGTTGTTTTTAGGAATAAAAGTCGCTGGTGACTTTACTATTTCTAGCTGAGCTATTGACCAGTGCCCAAAAGAGAGCAGAAATGCAGAAACAGATTGAAGAGATGGAGAAGAAGCTAAAAGAAATCCAAACTACTCAACAAGAAAGAGCAGGTGATCAGGTAATTTTTTCTTTTTCATACAAAAAACCAATGCTCATTGAAATATTTAAACAATATATAAGTATAGAAGATTAAAGTCATCAAAACTGGTTAAGAAACCTGTAGTTTCTTTAACTTTTAGCAGTAGGAAAGTTGAGCAGGAAAGTAATTTAATAAGTGACTTCAAGTGGAATTTGTGTCATGTGAATAAGTGATGCAATGTATTAACCTCTTAGTTATACTTATTATTTTGTTAGTTCTGGGTTTAGCTTCTTGTTCCAGTTATGTTCCATTAAAATGGAATTTACTAAAGAAATTCAGTATATGCTTGGCACTGCTGAGATGAGTCAACAGTACCAGTTTATGCTAGGAACGTAAATTATTGGAAAGAACTTTTATGGTACAGACTTTTTTTTTTTTTGAAAGAGTTACTCTGTTGCTTGGGCTAGAGTGTCATGGCCTTAGCCTAGCTCACAGCAACTTCAAATTCCTGGGTTCAGGCGTTCCTCCTGCTAATTTTTCTATTTTTTTAGTAGAGAAGAGGGTCTCACTCTTGCTCAGGCTGGTCTTAAACCCCTAAGTTCAAGCAATCCACCCTCAGCCTCCCAGAATGCTAGGATTACAGCCATGAGCACTGTGTCCAACCAGTACAGCCATGATATATGGTTAGTGGTCTATAGAAAGGGTATGGTGAAACTAATGTTGGAGTTAGAGACTGAAAATAACATTATCTGGATGAAGGGAACATTGATTTCGCTGATTTAAATGCAAACAGCAAGAAGAGAAGGTACCTATGAAGGAGACAGCTGAACTGCATATTGCTTCCAAGTCTCAGGAAATGCCAGGAATGACTGTGTCCAGTTCTGTTTGTGCAGTAAACTCTTGTGCCAGGTAAGATCACATTAGTGGAAAGGACAATGCTTATTGAAGGACATTTAGAACCGACCTTTGATTCATTGGTGCCTTGAAGTCCCTTTGACTTTTATGGTATTGAAACATGATTTTTAAAAGCCTCTGTCACAATATAAGTTTTCATGCTGATGAGGGAAGACAGAGTGTTGACTTTTTTCCTTTGGGAAAAACACATGTTTTTTCTATAATGTTTTTTAAATAAGAAATCAGTCATTTATACCACCAAGATATAACTATATGAAACTGTTGTATCTCTCCTTCTGTGTTCTCTTTTTGTTTTGTTTTATAAAAATGGCAGATTAGCATTTTGTAATCTGCTTATACTGTTAATGCAATGTAACATTTATTATCAAATCAAAAGTACTTCTACAACATTTTTAATGATTAAAGGTTCCATCAAGAGGATTTGGATTTACATTAGTAGAATAATTTCTTTATCTTAAAGATTATATTTGATGGAAAAGCCTCTTGATTTTTAAGAATTATTTGAACAATTCTTTCTGAGGGTATTGAACACGTTTTAAAACAAGTTTCTTCACAGAGAAACTACACTTGCAGAAAATGTTGGGCAGGAACAACCTCCTTCTAAACGTGAGTTGTACTTATCACCCTTGTGAAGAACTTAACTGATAACAAATGATAAGTATTTTTTAAATTATGGTAAAGGGATTGAAAGAAAGCTGAGATGGGGAATAGGGTATTATTATGTCTTGAATCAAGAAATTTGGAATAATCTTATGCTTTGAGATAGACATTTGAAAGAGTACTTTCATATGATTCTTTAATGCCTCAAAATATTTAATTTAAATGTAATTTTAAATTTATATTAATTACCAAATAATCTTCCACTTCAGTTACTAGATGGTGGGCTAAGCATATCAGTAGTATCCAACAGCCAAGCAAGACAAAGGAAAGTGTTCTGTTGGGTTTTTTTGTTTTGGGGGGATTTTTCTGCAGTTTTTGGCCAGGGCTGTGTTCGAACCTGCCACCTCCAGCATATGGGGCCGGTGCCCTACTCCTTTGAGCCACAGGCACCACCCAGGAAAATGGTTTTTTGGGGAATAAAAGTTAAAACTGAAGCTACATTATGTTCAAATTGGTTTTCTTTTCCATTCAGAAATAAGTTAAAAGTGGTAGAAGCATGAATATCCAATTATAAATAGTTTTGGAAAACAAAATTGAATTAAACCTCTAATTCTAACCAGCTATAGGAAATACAATGCATGGAGGAATATGGCTAAACAACATAGGTGGGCAGAATTGGCAAAATCCAGCATTATGGGTCACACAATGTAGTTTCTTCAACAAAAAAGTTCCTATAAAATAAAAGAGATAGAAGTAGCTTTTTTTTTTGGTAGAGATAGAGTCTTCACTTTATCACCCTCGGTAGAGTGCTGTGGAGTCACAGCTCACAGCAATCTCCAGCTCCTGGGCTTAGGCGATTCTCTTGCCTCAGCCTTCCGAGTAACTGGGACTACAGGCGCCCGCCCCAACGCCCAGCTATTTTTTGATGCAATTTGGCCGGGGCTGGGTTTGAACCCATCATCCTCAGTATATGGGGCCAGTGCCCTACTCGCTGAGCCACAGGCACCGCCCTAGAAGTGGCTTTTGAACCAGCCACCATATATGGATCTTAACTCTGCATTTCCAATTCAAACAAACTTTAAAAAATTTTTTCCATGGTATGTACCACAGAGTATGTTAATCCATTCCTGAATTGATGGGCATAAGTTGTTTACACATCTTGGCAATTGTTTTTTGTTTTTTGAGACAGAGCCTCAAACTGTCACCCTGGGTAGAGTGCGATGGCATCACAGCTCACAGCAACCTCCAATTCCTGGGCTCAAGCGAGTCTCCTGCCTCTGCCTCCCAAGTAGGTGGGACTACAGGCGCCCGTCACAATGCCCAGCCATTTTTTTTTTTGGTTGCAGCTGTCATTGTTGTTTGGCAGGCCCAGGCTGGATTCGAACCCACCAGCTCAGGTGTATGTGGCTGGCGCCTTAGCCGCTTGAGCCACAGGCGCCGAGCCCACATCTTGGCAATTGTAAAAGCAAATATCCAATATATTCAAATGCTAAAATGAAGCCAGAAGACGATCTAATGCATGCCCACATAGGAGAAAAACTCATTTCAATTCAAGTTGGAGGGAGAATAATAAAGGAGAAGGACGAGAGGGGTAGTTTGGGATGTTCCCACTGGACAGCCACAATGTAGGAGTGTATGTCACACTTTTTGGGTGTAGGACATAGCTACAAGAGGGAATCTACTTAACAAATTCAAATATTGTGATTTGTTGTTCTGTACCTTCACATTAACCTGAAATTTTAAAAAAAAAAATTTTTTTTTAAGAGACTAGGTAAAATGTAAAACTTGCAGATGGATATTTGTTAGTAATTGTTGATTTAATAAGTATCATATTTTGGCTAAGTGCCTGTAGCTCAGCAGCTAGGGTGCCAGCCACATACACTGGAGTTGGCAGGTTCGAATCCAGCCCAGGCCTGCCAAATGATAATGACAACTACAACCAAAAATTAGCCAGACGTTGTGGCGGACACCTGTAGTCCCAGCTACTTAGGAGGCTGAGGCAAGAAAATCGCTTAAGCCCAAGAGTTTGAGGTTGCTATGAGCTGTGGTGCCACAGCACTCTACCCAGGGCAACATAGTAAGACTCTGTCTCAAAAAAAAAAAACATGTTTTGACATTTGGCTTTTTAAAAAAGCCTTTTTTAGAAATAGATACTACAATATTTATAGATGAAATGATGTGGTATCTCTTTAGAATAATCTTTTTTTTTTTTTTTTGAGACAGAGCCTCAAGCTGTCACCCTGGATGGAGTGCTGTGGCATCAAGCTCACAGCAACCTCCAATTCCTCAGCTCAAGTGAGTCTCCTGCCTCCGCCTCCCAAGTAGCTGGGACTACAGGCGCCCGCCACAACGCCTGGCCATTTTGTGGTTGAGGCCGTCGTTGTTTGGCAGGCCCGGGCTGGATTCGAACCCGCCAGCTCAGGTGTACGTGGCTGGCGCCTTAGCTCGTTGAGCCACAGGCGCCGAGCCTCTTTAGAATAATCTTGTTGAGTTGGGTTTGGGGAGTGATGGCAGTGGTGGGGAATCTAGATGAAATAAGATAATCTATGTTTAGGTGATTGTTAAATTTTTAAATGACTTTGTGTGTTTAGGATCTTTTGTTATAAAAATATAAATTGCCTTTCTGCTTTCAAACAACACAAAATATTAACTAATTAATCTAGTTGTCTTGAAGAGTAAAGCATTTACTCCTAAAGTATATATCTAATCTTTCTTTCTATAGGTCCCAGTATACCATTTTCCATTTTTGATGAGTTTCTTCTTTCAGAAAACAAGAATGAAAGGTTTGTTTTTAACTTAAAAGTTTTCTGTTATTTTAAATGAAGGTGATTTAGGGGTTGCTATTATCTACATATATAGGAAGAAAAAAATTGCTGAATGGAGTATTTCTTTTTTCAGTCCTCCTGCAGATCCTCCACAGGTTTTAGGTCAGCGAAGACCCCTTGCAATTCTCAAAACTTCAGAAAGCATTACTGCAAATGAAGATGTGTCTCCAGATGTTTGTGTAAGGAACACTATCCCTAAGTTAATGTAAATGGGCTATAATTGTTTTATTCAAATCTACAAAACTTTAGAGTTAAAATTGAAACCACTGATTTGAACTAAGTAGGTGAAAAGATGGTCAGCATTATTAGTCACTAGAGAAATGCAAGTTAAAACCACAGTGAGGTTTTTTTTTTTAATTTGGCTGGGGCCGGGTTTGAACTTGCCACCTTCGGTATATGGGGCTGGCACCCTACTCCTTGAGCCACAGGTGCCGCCCATTTCCACGGTTTTTTTTTTTTTTTTTAAGAATGGCTATAATAAAAAAGATAACAGGGGTGGTGCCTGTGGCTCAACAAGTACGGTACCGGCCCCATATGCTGGAGGTGGTGGGTTCGAACCCAGCCCTGGCCAAAAAAAAAACCGGCCAAAAAAAAAAAAAAAGGTAACAATATCTGTGTTGATGAAAGGGCCGAGCCCCGTGGCTCATGCCTATAATCCCAGCACTTGAGAGGCTGAGGTCAGTGGATTGTCTAAGCTCACAGGTTCGAGAGCAGCCTGCGCCAGAGTGAGACCTTGTCTCAAGAAATAGCCAGACGTTGTGGCAGGTGCCTGTAGTCCCAGCTGCTCCAGAGGTTGAGGTAAGAGAATTGCTTGAGCCCAAGAGTTGGAGGTTGCTATGAACTATGACACCCCTATAACATTCATCCATTACTGGAAGGGATGTTAAATGGTATAGCCACTTTGGAAAACAACTTGGCAATTCCTCAAAATTTTAAACATAGAGTTGTGTTTAAACATAATGACCCGGCAGTTCCTCTCCTAGGTACATACCCAAGAGAATTAAAAGCATGTATTTACATAAAAAGTTTGCACATAAATGCTCCTAACAGTATTATTCATGATAGTAAAAAATGTTCATCAACTGATTAATGGATTAAAAAAATGTATCTAGGCTCGGTGCCTGTGGCTCAGCTGGCTAAGGCGCCTCCACGTACACCTGAGCTGGCGGGCTGGAATCCAGCCCAGGCCTGCCAAACAACAATGACGGCTGCAACCAAAGAATGGCCAGGCGTTGTGGCGGGCGCCTGTAGTCCCAGCTACTTGGGGGGCGGAGGCAAGAGACTCACTTGAGCCTAGGAATTGGAGGTTGCTATGAGCTATGATGCCACAGCACTCTATCCAGGGTGACAGCTTGAGGCTCTGTCTCAAAAAAAAAAAAAAAAAAGTATCTATCTATATGATGAAATGTTTGTTACTTGACAATGATAAAGAATGAAGCACTGATACATGTCACAACATGGTTTCACCTTGAAAACTTTAAGCTAAGGGAATGAAGCCAATACGAAAGAACACATTATGTGATCCTATTTATATGCAATGTCCAGAATAGGCAAAGGTAGATTGGGGATCTACTGGGAATTTAGGAGGACAGGGTGATAGAGAATGACTGCTAATGGGTATGGGGTTTCTGTCTGGAGTGATGAAAATGTTCAAGAGTTAGTGATGAGAGTTGTACAGTCTTGTAAAAACCCCTGAAATACATACTTTAAAGGGGTGAATTTTATGAGAATTACATCTCAAAAAAAAATTTTTTTTGAGACAGTCTCATTTTATCACCCTCAGTAGAGTGCTGTGGCATCATAGCTCACAGAAAGCTCAAACTCTTGGTCTCAAATGATCCTCTTGCTGAGGCAATTTATCCACCTCAGCCTCCCAGAGTCAGTTTTTTTAAATGGGGGAAAATCACTACTTTGAAAGTATTTTTGCACTTAAAATTTTTTTTAACCAACATAGCAAAGACATTGTGTGTGTATGTGTATATATATATATGTATGTAAATAAACAAGTAAATAATTTTTGTGGCAATGCCAAAGTTATGTGGACCAACTATTTTTTTTCTTAGTAATGTTCTATTTTAATCACTGTAGACAAGTGACATGATAATAATACTTAGGTAGAAAGACCCTGAATAAACATTGAAATCAAAGTAAGTGTAAATAACCTTTATCATTGCATTTTGTTTTTTGTTGTTTTTTTTGTTTTTTTTGGCCGGGGCTAGACTTGAACCCATAACCTCTGGCATATGGGGCCAGCACCCTACTCCGTTGAGCCATAGATAGGCACTGCCCCATTTTGTGGGAGTTTTTTTTGTTTGTTTGTTTGTTTATTTTATTTTTTTTAAAGGGGAAAACTAATTTTATTTTATTTATTTATTTATTTTTTTTTGAGACAGAGCCTCAAGCTCTCACCCTGGATAGAGTGCTGTGGCATCACTGCTCACAGCAACCTCCAATTCCTCGGCTCAAGCAAGTCTCCTGCCTCAGCCTCCCAAGTAGCTGGGACTACAGGCACCCACCACAATGCCTGGCCATTTTTTGGTTGCATCCGTCATTGTTGTTTGGCGGGCCCGGGCTGGATTCGAACCCGCCAGCTCAGGTGTACGTGGCTGACCCCTTAGCCCATTGAGCCCCAGGCGCCGAGCCTTTGTTGGAATTTTAAAGGAAGAAAAATCCTCTTCAGACTAGCCTCTAAAAACTTGTCATGAGATACAAGAGAACTGCATATGTTTATGGAGGAGATGTGATCAGTAGCTTTAGTGATTTAAAACAGTGCATTCTCCACATCCTACAGAATGAATCATTTGCAGAAATTTTAAAAAATATTTTTCTTTTAAATTTACTTCTTAATTGAGGTATATTTTACATCCAGTAACCTGCACAAGTATCGTACAACTTGATGAAGTTTCATATATGTGAATATCCATGTAAAACAAATCAAAACATAGAGTATTTCCTGCAACTCAGAAGAGACTAAGGAGCTTTTTATGACTAAGGGTGCCCAGACCCCTATGACAGCAACAGCCATTATAATAGCTTATGGCATTGTAATTTCCAGGGAAGAAGTTGAAGCATGTATTCTTACTATTTTTAAATATTTTCCAGGTGATTTTGGTACATTTAGTCCACTGACTACTATGAAAAGACAATGATGTAAAAGTAATTAATTACATACTGTGTTCTGGAGAGTACCATTAGGGAATATGATGCATAGGTTGGATTTGGATACAGTGATTCTAGGTTGAGCTATTCAGTGATAGGCCAAATTATTAGAGTCCATTTTAATCTAGCTTTTTTGATTTACAACATTATACTTAAATTTTGCCAGTAGGTACCTACCCCTAAACAATTTTTATCCCCTAAGAAAATCATATTTAAAATGTCTAAACTAATAGGGTTATGAGAAGTATTTGTTGCCCAGGCTGCTCTCAAACTTTTGGCCTCAAGTGATCCTCCTGCATCTGCATTCCAAGGTGCTAGGCATGAACCACTGTACCTGGCCTGTCTTATAATTTTTTAGTTAGGCTTTATTTCTTCTAGGTGTACTTCTCACCTCTACTTAGTAATTTTGAGTCAGAAATTCAAAATATATGTCAAATTGATAATGAGGTAGAACATTATCTAGTATCCTTTCTAGATAATTTAAATGAAATATACACTTTTGTATGCCATAGTAAGTATATAAAGTGGTACAATCTCTATGAGGGCAACTAAGCAATATGTATAAAGGACTTAATGTTTATTTGACTTGGCTCGGCACCTGTGGCTCAAGCGGCTAAGGCGCCAGCCACGTACACCTGAGCTGGCGGGTTCAAATCCAGCCCAGGCCCGCCAAATAACAATGGCTGTAACCAAAAAATGGCCAGGCATTGTGGCGGGTGCCTGTAGTCCCAGCTTCTTGGGAGGCGGAGGCAGAAGACTCGCTTGAGCCCAGGAGTTGGAGGTTGCTGTGAGCTGTGATGCCACCGCACTCTATCCAGGGTGACAGCTTGAGGCTCTGTCTCAAAAAAAAAAAAGAAAAAAAGTTTATTTGACTTGATAATTCTACTCTTAGGAATTAAACCTAAAAACAATTAAGATGCGGGTGGCACCTGTGTCTCAAGGAGTAGGGTGCCAGCCCCATATGCCAGAAGGAGCAAGTTCAAACCCAGCCCCAGCCAAAAACCACACACACACACACACACAAAAAATTAAGATGCTTATAAAGATTTATGTATACAGATGCTTAAAATAGTTTTATTATACTAGTAAAAAACAGAGAATAACCTGAAAGAATTGGCATTAATTTCTGGAAGACTCACAATGTGACCATTACGTTTTTGAAGGATTTTTAATAGCACGGGAAAAAAAAAAATGCAGAAGTATGAGAGAGAACAATATGTAATATCCTATATGCTATAATTTCACTTGTTTTAAAATGCCTTTTAAGAATACATAGAATATGCTTATCCTACCAGATGTAAATATTAACAGCAGTTTGCCTCTAGGAAGTAGAAATAGGTGGAGATGAGGGGCATATCCTTTTAAACCAGTTGACTTTTTAAAACTATACATGTGTTACTTTCAAAGACAAAGATAAGTTTTAAATGTAGCAGATGGACAATAGTATTTCAAGTTTTTTTTTTTATACTTTGTTTTCTGTATTTTCTACCATAATTATGAATTACCTTAAGAAGTAAATAAAACGGGAGGCGCCTGTGGCTCAGTGAGTGGGGTGCTGGCCCCATATACCGATGGTGGCAGGTTCAAACCCAGCCCCGGCCAAACTGCAACCAAAACAAATTAAAAAATAAAATAAATAAAATCATTTCCTTTAAAAAAAAAAAAAAAGAAAAGAAATAAATAAAACAATTTAGTGTGTGGCATAGAAAAAGAAGGCTTAAAAACTAGAAGGATGGCAGATTATCAGAATATTTTCTAAGTGAAAGCCAGAAGAAAAATTATATTCATGCTTTAGTTCTTAGGTAGAATTCATTGGGGCATAAGCCATTGTGCAATATTTTTCCTTGTGTGGTGAATTCTCATGGTTTTTACTGTTTTCATGATACAAAGCCTTTTTCCTCAAAATGTGCTTTCAAAAATTGTCTTTCCAAGGCTGAACATGGTGGCTCATACCTATAATCCTAGTACTCTGGGAGGGTGCAGCTAGGGGAATGGCTTGAGCTCAGGAGTTTGAAACCAGCCTGAGTAAGAGCAAGACCCCATCTCTACAAAAAATGGAAAAATCAGCTGGGCATTGTGGCATACACCTGTAGTCCCAGCTACTTGGGAAGGTGAGGCAGGAGGATCACTTAAACCTACGAGTTTGAGGTTGCTGTGAGCTAGGCAGAGGCCATGACACTCTAGTCTGGGTGACAGAGCAAGACTCTAAGTGTTCATATAGATTATCTTTCCAACTGGATAGTAGCTCATGCCTGTAATTCTAGCACTCTGTGAGCTAGGCTGACACCACAGCACTCTAGCCTTTCTCTGTCTCCAAAAGAAAAAACAAGTTGTCTTTCCCTGCAAATTCTGATACACTACTTCTATACCCTGTGTCACTGATCTAATATGAGTCTCTCTAAGTAAAAAAGATAGGTTATTCATATGTTGGTTGAAATATTTGAACAAAACTTCATGTAATTTTTATTTCAGGATGAATTTACAGGAATTGAGCCCTTGAGTGAGGATGCCATTATCACAGGTTTCAGGAACGTAACTATTTGTCCTAACCCAGAAGATACTTGTGACTTTGCTAGAGCAGCTCGTTTTGTATCCACTCCTTTTCATGAGATAATGTCATTGAAGGATCTCTCTTCTGATCCTGAGAGAATGTTGGAGGAAGATCTGGATGTAAAGACCTCTGAGGACCTGCAGACTACTTGTGGCACTATCTACCATCAAGCTCTCAGCATCAAGAAGCTAAGGTGAGGGTGGCGCCTGTGGCTCATCGAGTAGGGCCCTGGCCCCATATGCCAAAGGTGGCGGGTTCAAATCTGGCCTCAGCTGAACTGCAAAATAGAAAAATAGGCGGGCGTTGTGGCAGGCACCTGTAGTCCCAGCTACTCAGGAGGCTGAGGCAAGAGAATCGCCTAAGCCCAGGAGTTGGAGGTTGCTGTGAGCTGTGACGCCATGGCACTCTACCGAGGGTGATAAAGTGAGACTCTGTCTCTACAAAAAAAAAAGAAGAAGAAGAAGAACAAGCTGAGGTGATTGGGGATTGCAGGTTTTACACACCAGATTGTGCTCTTATTCTTTGCATGCTGCCAGTTACAATAAATAATTACCAAGCTTTTTCTATCTGCCAGGTTCTGTTCTAAGGGCTTTATATAAGAGTAAGGCTGCGCCAGATAAGGTGTTAATGGGATTTAGTGATTCATTTGGATGTGAGGCTTAAAAGAAGTGAACTTTGATGGTTATGAGACAAAGAAGTCCAGGAGAATCATGGAACCTTCGAGGAAACTTGGCAAAGCGTAGATGGTTGGAGAAAAGGAGGCTTTTCGTTTTCCCATAATCCATAATATCGAGTTTAAAATATTCTTTTTTTTTTTTTTTTTTTTTTTTTTGAGACAGAGCCTCAAGCTGTCACCCTTGGTAGAGTGCTGTGTCATCACAGCTCACAGCAACCTCCAATTCCTGGGCTCAAGCGATTCTCTTGCCTCTGCCTCCCAAGTAGCTGGGACTACAGGCG
>CAUYRH010075215.1:0-15291 GCA_963574655.1 Perodicticus potto | reverse complement strand
GTCTCCTGCCTCTGCCTCCCAAGTAGCTGGGACTGCAGGCGCCGGCCACAACGCCCGGCCATTTTTTGGTTGCAGCCGTCATTGTTGTTAGGTGGGCCCAGGCTGGATTCGAACCCGCCAGCTCAGGTGTACGTGGCTGGTTCCTTAGCCCATTGAGCCACAGGTGCCGAGCCATGTATATTCTATATGTAGTGACATCATGCAGAATCTGTCCTTCTGTACCACACTTATTTTATTTAACATAACCTCCTCCGGGTTCACCCGTGTTGTCACAAATGACAGGATTTTCTTCTTTTTAACGCCCACTGTGTATACAGACCGCATCTCCTTCCTCCCCTCTCTTGCTGGTGGGCATCTGGGCGACCCCGTGCCCTGGGTGCTGGGGACAGTGTTTCTGTGAACTTGGGGGTTTAGATATTTCTTTGACAGACTGATTTCCTTTCCTCTGAATATGTATCCAACTGCTGGGTGGGTTCTGGATCATACGCTAGTTCTATTTTTAATTCTTAAAGAACTTCCATAGTGTTTTCCATCATGGCTACATTAATTTACATTTAAAATTTTAATTTTTAAATTTCCTTTAAAATTTAAAATAGAGGTTTGTGGCTTCCTAGAGATAATTACTGTTACGCGATGGGAGAAAATTTGACCGCAAAGGGATTCTTCACTGGTAAATTGGCCCACTGTCACTTTGGGAAACGTGAGACTTCAAATGACCAAATCTAAATAGTCACAATTCAACTGGTGTTCACTTTTCCTGGAAGAATAATACCAGAATTGCCAAGCTCAGAATTTTACACACACACACAAGACTTAAAATCTCTTTCTATTTGATGTGGTGTTTCTGATAATTTTCTTTACCTTGAGTAATCTGTACTTTTATAAAGTCATGCAGATATAAACAAACAAAAATCAACAGGCAAATAGAAACAAACCACAAAAGAAGGCTCAGTTTTTGTGCACAGACACACCAGACCGCAGATGAGATTAGCTACCTTTTTCACTTGTACTATTCAAAGCATGTGGCCTAACATAAGTTTTACCCTTTAGTCTTTTTTTTTTTTTTCCAGTTTGGCCAGGGGCTGGGTTTGAACCCGCCACCCTCGGTATATGGGGTCGGCGCCCTACTCGCTGAGCCACAGGTGCCACCCTACTCTTTAGTCTTAAGAAGAGCTTCAAAATTCATTTGAATAAGACTTGAAGACAGCAAACCACAGGATATTATATAGAGCTTCTCTTTCAAAAGAGATACCCGAGAGCAAAGTATTGTACTTCATAAACTCTAAGAATTCAATAAAATGCTTCTGCAATAATTGGTTGCACCTTATTCCTACCTGAGCCTCTTTTTAACCTTCTTCTGGCCAGTTTAATTTGATCCTGTAGAATCTGCACCCAGTCTCTTGGGCCGGGGAGTTTATCCACATGGTTAGCTGTACAGTATTTTTCTGTAAAGACTGAAAAGAAAATATGAAACACTATTAAATACTTTAACAAGTTAAATTTGCAGATCTGAAATAGGAATATATCCCCAAGAGAAAAGAAAAAGTACATTTCTAAAGGATGTGAGTTCTGCACTGCCTATCTTCAACATCCTTATTATGTTCCTTTGGCAAAGATGGAGAGTGGCCAGCACTGGCTGCATCCCAGGCGTTGTGATTCAAAATGAAACTGCTATCAGGGCTAAGTAAGTAGTCATATGGAAACTGCTCTTTCTGCTTCTCTGTGTGTGTCTCACAGACAGACAAGAAAATGCTTCCTAAGGGTCCACTGGCCCCATGACAGGGTTAGCGAGTATATCAAAAGATTTCACTTTTTGGTTGGCAATTCAAAATCAAATGCAGAATGGCACAAAAGGTGACGTCCTCGTGGTGATTCCTATCTACTATTTATTTTGAGCGCTCAGTCGCTGCTCAAAGGAAATAATCAGTGCTGGAAATAAATACCAATGCAGTCGGTGTCATGGTGGAAGTTCCAACTCTATTTTGAGTCAGCCCTTGCTAAGCTCCTAGCAGAGAGCTACCCTACGAAGCACAGAAACTATGGAGGATCCTAGGTCAGAACAAAAGGAAGGCAGAACAATTATCTCAAGAAAGTGCGCACAGCGGGGGACCACACGCAAGGGGCTGGTGTTGACATTTCCACCTCACGCTCTCACTCTCGCTCCTCAGCACTTTTTAAGTTGTCTTTTCAACTTGCTCTCCGTAAGGTCAAGATCTAACATACGGCCACATCACACTGCCTCTTTGGTATTTAAAATATTGGTGATTTTAATGTTTCAAAAGGTTTCTCTCAAAAAGAAACAACAAAGGAGAATATTGACAGATTCGACTACAGAAAAATGTAAAATTTCTACTGAATGAAAAATAAACATGAGAAAAAAAAAGAAAAATAAACATGAGAATGAGAAAAGATAGTTGCATTAGATATGTCCCTGGATAAAAAGCTCATTCAGAAGTTCCCATAGATATATGGGCAAAGCCTATTTAAAAATATTAGGAAAAATGTTACACTAACAGATAAACCAAAGAGCCGCAAAATACACTTTATTCCTGTGAAGTCGAAAAAACATTAGAAAGCAAATCCATGTTACTGATAAAACCGTGGGATCGCGGTACATACAGACATTACTGTCAGCATGAAAGGCAAAACTCTCTGGGGAAGTAAGAATACTATGCGATGAGAAACACAAAACTGCTAACATCTCGGGGCTGGTAACCTCACCCCTTGAAATGTATCCTAAGAAAATAATGTGGGAGAAGAAAAAAAGCCACGTACGTGATCTCCACTATCAAACAAATGTGAACAATCTCCTGTGCAGGACGAGTTAAGAGCTATCAACAGGGCAGGCAGATTTGAGGGGGCTAGCGAGGAAGTGGGGGGCTCCCCTTCAGGAAGCTATTACAACAGTCTGAATTAATGGAATATCTAGAGCTAGGCACTCTTGGAGGCCGAGGTGGGTGGATTGCGTCAGCTCAGGAATTCCAGACCAGCCTGAGCAAAAGTGAGACTCGTCTCTACTAAAAATAGAAAAACTAGCCAGGTGTTATGGTGGGCACCTGTAGTTCCAGCTAGTAGGGAGGCTGAGGCAGGAGAATGGCTTGACCCCAAGAGTTTGAGGTTGCTGTGAGCTATGACTCTGGGCAAGAAGTGAAACTTTATCTCAAAAAAAAAAAAAAAAAAGAAAAGAAAAAAAGGAAAAAGCAAGTATCTAAGGGCTCTCCAATAGCTGGCATTTTGTGGTTAATCATATGTAAGTAGAGAAGAAAGGAAATGTGTGTGATCTGAAAGGCTCTGGGAACCCAGATGACACTAAAATCCTCACGTACTCAAGTCCTTCATATAAAATGGGGCAGGATTTGCATATGACCCACGCACATCCTCCAGCTCCTTCAAATCATCTCTGCACTACCTGTAATACCTAACGCAATGCAAATGCTGTGCTCATAGTTATTACACTGTATTTTTATTGTCATATTGTTACTTTTCATTGCTTTTTAAAAAAAACATATTTTCCATCTGCAGTTGGTTGAACCCATGGGTGTGGAGCACACAGAAACAGGGCTGACTACATTTAGAGGGAGAATACATTTGGTGGAGAGGCACAGATATATACACAGTTGCTAAAATAACAAGAAAACAAATAGTAAGCACAGGGTACACAGTGAAAAGTGTGTGTGTGTGTGGGGGGGTATCCAGGGATGGTAAAGACCACCAGTGCTGAAAAGCAGAAGTGGACAGAGGTGGCCGTGCAGGAGCCAGATGGTCTGGAGAAGCGGGAAGAGTGGCCTCGTGAAGGCCGCCGAGTGGTGTTTCTAATGAAGAGGAAGGGCCAGCGCTCTGAGGGGCAGAAGGCAGTTTACGACATGCCCACTGAGGATGGCCACAGGCAACACCCCCGGGACACCCGGTCCAGAGGCAGATGACCAGAGGGCAGGGGCTGAGACTGGGGTGCTGAGGGAGGAGCAGTGTGGTGGGAGCACCTGGGAGAGGAGAAAGGAACCTGCTGACGAGAGGGAAATGCCTCCCATGCGCAGCTCCTGTTTAGGACACCGGATGAGTGGGCTGGCCCAGGCTCAGGGTTTTGCTGGACAATTCTGGCCGAAGAACAGGGATACAAAGCACTTGAAGATGCTGGCAAAGGCGTTGCTTGCACTGGGTTAACTCACGCTTCCCCTGTTACCCCCCAAATCTGGGAAGGAAGCGAAGCCAGAACAAGGCAGGTAGCCTTGGAGATAATACAGAGATTGGGGAATGGGGACAGCGATGGGGTCGGCCAGTAGGGGCCACGGAGCTGGAAGCAGCATCCGCGACACCGGAGGGCAGGACAGCAGCTGTGAGCAGAGTGCGGCGAGAAGGCCACAGTGTGGCTGACAGCACGGGAGTTGTCACCGTGGACGAGGCCCAGAAACCATGTGGCTGGTGTGGACAGTGACAATTTGAGGATGACAACAGAGCCTAGAAGCCAGAGGGGGAGGGAGAGCTGTGATGAGGGCTCTGGCAGGAATGCTCACCGCAGCGCTGGCTGGGCAGGGGTGATGGTTGGGAAGCAGAATCAAGATGGGGAGAATGGTGACCAGGCAGACGTGGGGCCTGGGGGAAAAGGTGGGAGAAAGGGGAGACATGTCCCTGGAATGCTTTTAAATCTGACACTAGGTTATAAATAACTTTAAGGTCTTCATTTCTTTCATCTCCCTCAAAGCACCTATCAGAGTGTCTTGTTCCGAGTAAGACCTCAATAAATATTTGATAAATAAACAAACATATATTCCAGTTTTTTTTCCTAATGGAAGCAAATACAGGAGTTCACAAATTCAGACTAATTAGGGAAAACAGTCTATCTGAATTAGTTAAAAGTTTTAATTAACAGGACATATTTAAAGAAACAAGGCCTTACTACATTTAAATGACCATAATGACATTTACCAAAGAATTTCTAAAAGTTGCTCGAATTCCTGTTTTAATAAACAAAAAAAAAAAACCAATTTGTATTTAGCAGCCTAATCATTTATAGGAAAATGACTGAACACACTGTCTCAGCAGGTAGACATTGCCTCCCTGGGAACACGACTTAGACAATTAAATTCCATTATCAACTCTTTCCTTGGATCACGAAATACCATGTATCCAAAGCATCACACAAGAGACAGTGGTGTTCCAAATGAACAAAGCAGATCTGGGCTATGCCATCACTGTAATGACTTCCATGTGTGGCAACCAGCAAGTTCAGGAGAGCGAGAGGAACTTCGATAGCCCTCTCCCACAGTACCAGGGGCTTCAGATCACACCTTTCTAATCTAACCTTGAGCCCATGGATGCTGTCACTCACCAAAAAGACAACCGTTTCTGGTTACTTTTTTCTCCTTTGGTTAAAACTTACGTGGTTTCAACAGAAAGAAGCCAAGGAAATCACTGTCTTCTGGGTCTATGTCTGAAGGCATAGCCATAGCCTTCTTGGAAAATACCTATACAGATAAATATTTCCATTGGGCACATTACATCCTAGACTTTTAACTAGGATTTACCTACAGAAAACAGAATCCTATTAGCTCTATTATAATCGGAAACCACAAGGCCAAAAGCCCGTCAGTGCATCGGTCGGCAAACCGTTGACAGGCTGGTGAACAGAGGGCTGGGGGAGCAGAATGCATTTCTGCTAGAGGTCGAGCTATTATCCCGGTAACAGTTCCATTAGGAGCAATGATGTGAAGAGGTATTGCGTTAACGCGCTGGGCTTCCTACTATGTTAATAGTGGGTCGTTAAGAATCATAGTAGAATAATTTGCATTCATCTTTAGAACGCAATAGGTTCTAAAAAGAAATTTCCCTCCTTTCCTATTTTAGTATATTAAGGAGAAGTGAGGGCTAATTTAAAATGACTCCAAATAATTTGAAAAAGTGGAATAAGGCCAATAATTACACTAAATAAAAGAGTTAAAACATCTCTGCTTAATATAACTTGTAATATGTTAAGTCATCAGAAAAATGATAAATGCCCCATCTGATTCATACACAAATCATGACTTTCCCCAGATGCTGGCATTCATGCGAACCCTGCCCTTTAATTGTATATAAATAATGAATCAGTTTGTGGTGGGGCTGGGCAGATCCTTCCCTGGGAACATGGCTTTTTGTGTAATCTTTGGTGAACACAGCAGCATGTAGCTACAACATGCTGGATGTGCCACTCCAGGGACAGGCCAACTGGCCGTGTGCCCTGAACGGTGATCTATCCACAGAATAGTTACTAAGGGATTTTTATTCGAAGGGATTTTATTTATTTATTTATTTATTTATTTATTTATTTATTTATTTATTTATTTATTTATTTATTTTGAGATACAGTCTGGTGCTCTGGGTAGAGTACCATGGTGTCATAGCTCACAGCAACCTCAAACTCCCGGGCTAAAGCAATCCTCTTGCCTCAGCCTTCTGAGTCGCTGGGACTGCTGGTGCCCACCACAATGCCTGGATAGTTTTCCTATTTTTAGTAGTGACAGGGTCTTGCTCTTGCTCAGGCTGGTCTTGAATTCCTGAGTTCAAGCCATCCTCCCATCCTGGCCTCCCGGAGTGCTAGTTTTACAGGTGTGAGTTACTGCTCCCGGCCTCCTAAGGGATTCTTTTTTTTTTTTTTTTTTTGAGACAGAGCCTCAAGCTGTCACCCTGGATAGAGTGCTGTGGCATCACTGCTTACAGCAACCTCCAATTCCTGGGCTCAAGCGAGTCTCCTGCCTCCACCTCCCAGGTAGCTGGGACTACAGGCGCCCGCCACAACGCCTGGCCGTTTTTTGGTTGCAGCCGTCATTGTTGTTTGGCGGGCCCGGGCTGGATTTGAACGCGCCAGTTCAGGTGTATGTGGCTGGCGCCTTAGCCCGTTGAGCCACAGGAGCCGAGCCCTCCTGAGGGATTCTAAATTTGAATCTTTCTGGTTATCTCAGTTAAGAAAAGCGGAATATGGCACAAACTTTCAAAGGAAGTCATTATATCACACAGACATTTTCAGAAACAGAAGTAGGTTAGAAGAGCTTTAATTTCACTGTGAAGTCCTCTCAAAACTCTGGCCAGCAGTGACAGCCCAACTTCAGATACAGTGACTCAGTTTTAACTTGTGGTTGAACAGACAAGTGGAAATCAAGGTTTACATTTAGCTAAGGTGACAGCCATGTCCTCATGAGATCTGCTGAACTCCTAGAGTTCACGAAAAGCTGGGGACAACAGTCACCACAATATGGGTCCAGGTGACAAGCGGAGTGACCCAACTGGGGACGACGACAGGAAGTAGCTTGTCCTCATGTCTGAGTGAGTGTAACACAAGCAGTGTCCCTCCCACATCTTCCTCTCTGTCCTTAGTCCCTTAAAGCTGCCAGGTGAAACTTCCCTCTGCTCAGCAGTTTATCTGGATCTCTGCTGATCTTCACAATAACCAGTAGGGGTAGTGGTATAACGACCTGAATCACAGGTGACAAGATCACAGTATGGGCAGGTTAAATAACTGGCCTGAGATCATGAAGCAAATAGGAATTATTTTCCACATAAATAACTTGATTTTTAATTAAAAGTTGTGTATGAGCAGGTGGGTATTGTAAAGCAAACAAAACATACGTGGCTGAATTCTAAACACAGGCAAACCCACAGTGAAGCGAATGTGGCTACGCTGGGGCTGAGAACACCAGTGTCACCTCCAACCACAAGGGCTTGAAGTGTGGTGGAGAACAGGAGAGGGAATGGCGTGGGGTCTGGGTGGCCAGGGGAGCACAGGCAGGGGCGCTGTGTGTGGAAGCGGGGCTGTGGCTAGGAGGGGTGCACAGGTATTCTGAACCAAATTTTATGTGGTTCTAATAATAATGTGCGTATGTTCTTCGAGGATACCTGGTGCATCCTTCCCTAATTTCAAGGTAAGTGGAAACAGATACCTTGTAGGCTTGATCTCTATCCTGACACTCTAATGAAATAATAGTGATGGTGGCAGTGACAGGAGGGGAAACGGCCGGAATCAGGGCTGGCTGTGGACCAGGGCCGGGGGGGTCCTCCACATCTCCAGGCAAGTGCTCCTGGTCTCAGGATGGGTTCTCAGAACTCTGAATTTAGCAGACCATCCAGGGGTGTCCGGATCTAACCCTAAATCTACATGCAGTTCCTGAACTTGTAAGGGACTGACGAGTTGATTAGAGAGACAATGAATTTATATGGAAGATGGGACAGGATCCTCTTTCTGTATCTGCAACGTCTCACAAAGGCCGAGACACAGAAGATCAAGGGCAGCTGGGTGGTGTGAGGGCCGGCCAGGCTGCAGATGCCCACGGGGACCTGCCCACCCTGCCCGGGGCCCGGAGTGGGCAGGACTGCTGTGTACAGTGTCCCTTAGCTCGGCCTGAGCACAGCAGCAGCAGGCCCTCGCCCTCTGAGAAGTAAGCCACAGACCACACCAAAAGACGAGAGCCGGCGACTGCGGAACGCGGGCTTGAGCGGCAGCAGCGAAGCGGAACCATCACGGCGTGAGGAACTGTGACGTGCCACGTGCACGCCAGAACCAGGAGGCTCCGACAAGGAGCAGAGGGAGGGGCTGAGAGGGAGGAGGGGCACAGCTGATGTGCGGAGAGAAGCAGAGACCTATACTGATGGAGAGCGTGGCTCAGGGCACAGGGCACAGGGTGCCGGCGAGGCCTCAGCAGCTCCATTCTTCAGCATTTCAAAATCTCTTTCCTAAGGGAACCTGAGTGACATTTTGCTTGGAAACCAAATAGCCTTTTGGAAGAGAGCGTTTTAGACAGGTTGGAGTAAAGTCTTGACTTTTTTTCGGTGAGACAGGGTCTTGCTCTCCTGTCCGGGCTGGAAGGTGGTGGCATCATCATAACTCACAGTAGCCTGCAATTCCTGGGCTCTAGCGATCCTCCTGCCTCCACCTCTCTAGTGCCAAGTGAGCAGCTTGGACTATAGCCAAACACCACCACACCTGGCTAATTTGCCTATTTTTTGGAGCGATAGGGGTCTTGGTCTTGCTTAGGCTCATTTTGAATTTCTGGTCTCAAGTGACCCTCCCACTATGGCCTCCCAAAATGCTGGGATTACAGGTGTGAGCCACAGTGCTTAGCTTTGTTTTTTTTAAAGACAGGATCTTGCTATGTGGCCCAGGCTGGTCTTAAATTCCTGGAGTCACACCATCCTTTGGCCTTAGTCTCCTGAGTAGCTGGACTTGGGCACACACTGCTGTCCTCAGTACAAATGTGACTCTTAATGCACCACTGATGGCAATTAACTGCCTGCTTAGATGCCCCTTGGCTCAGCACCCTAAGCATGCCCTGGCTAGCTCCTCTGCTTTCCCGCTGCAGGCCTCAGGTCACCCGCAAATCTGAGCAGCACATCGCGAGACACACAGTCGCAGTGATCTCCTGGGATGTGGTGGCTTCAGCATGTGTCGTTTCTCACCAGCTCCTGCTGATTTCTATGAGAAGCAATTACAGTGGACAATGTTTTCTGACTCTGTACACAAACTGGGGAGTTCTTCATATTTGCATCTTAACCCCACTGTGCCCTTACTGTAAAAACAACAGGCATTCATGCAGGAAATATTTATCCAGTGTCACAATGTGCCAGGACCACATTGGGTGCTCACAAGCCAAGCTCCCTGTCCCCAGAACGCTCACAGGGAAGCGGAGGTAAAGACGGGGAAAAGCAAGAGTGGTACGGACACACCTGCTCTTTCAGAAGTCAAGTGCCGGGCCATGTAGAAGACGCCTTGCCTGCTGTTGGGTTGTGGGGGTGGCTGGGGAAAGCTTTTGGATAAAATGATGGCTGGAGCTGAAACCAAAGAAAAAGGAGAGGCCCGAGTGCAGAAAGAAGGTGGAGAACATTCCAGACATGGGAAGAGCAAGTGCGTAGCAGAGGCACATTGGCAGCTGCTCTGGGACAAGCGGAGCAGTAGCGGTCTCAGCCACAAAGCTCAGGTTTACACAGAGGAGGGAATGGGTGAGGCCTCAGGCCCACGGGGGCTGGCGTGGGGTTTGGGGTGGCAGGTGGCATTTGAAGCCATATCACCTGTACGAACGTGTAAAGGAGAGTAAGCACTGCTGTCAGTAACCCTGAGCTCCACCAAAGTAGAGTGCAGAGCTGCTCCCAAAGGATCCTCCTACAACCTGGGCCTGTAGGTTCTCATGGAAAAGAAAGGAAGGGTAACAAAAGAGGCCCTCTGCAGAGGGGCTCACGTGTACAAACAATGACACACAAGTGACTTTCTCCACTCTGGCCCTCAACACACAGACAGCGGACTCGAGAAAAGCAGGGTGAGACTCCCCCAACTTAGGGTGAAGGTATGCCAAAATAATTACGTTTAAAATGATTAAGGAAAATAAAAAGGCCAATTTCATATTGGAATCAAATAGAAATTATAGAAATAAAAATATAGTTAAGTGAACTTTAAAGACTCAAAGAACAGGATAATCACTACACTATAGTCACTGAATAGAACAGAGCGAGAGCTGAAGAATTACCCAGAACGTGACACGGAGAGACGAGAGTTGGGAAATGTAAGACAGGTTAAAAGACACAAGGGACAGAATGAAAAGGTCCAATAAACACTAATGGAGTTTCAGAGGGAGAGAATTAAAAGAATGAAGGAAATGCGAAATTTAGAGAGATGGTAGGTGAAAAATTGCCAGGATCAATAAGCCATGAACTTTAGGTTCCAAGAAGCACAACAACCAAGCAGATTAAAAAAAGTAAACCCACACCTAGACTTGTAATGAAAGAACTGGAGAATGCTGAAGGTTGAGAGCCCGAAAACAATTGGAGTGAAAAGAAAGATTATCTATGAAAGAACCACAGGCTGATCAGATTCCAGCAACAGGTCAGTCTAGAGGACACTGGAGTATCTTTACATTGTAAACACAACATCATCCGCGCTCTGTAATAAATGACCCAATTAAACTCCATGTCACTGTTGGTGGGGAGATAAAGACTTACTAAATGTTGTACTTAAGGAGGAAGAAAACCAGCACAGAAGGACAGAATTGGAGGGAGGAAAAGTGAAGAGAAGGAAGGAGGACTTGACCTATAAGACATTAAGAATTATTACAACACCTGGGTAAGAACCATGTAGCCTTGGCTCAGATAAAAGTTAGAGAAAAGACCAAGTGTAAACTTGTGAGGGGGAAGCTCAGTATAGACAGAGATGGAATTATAAAAAAAAGATGGGGTTAAAATGACTACCAAAAGAGAAAAACAATTAAATTAAATCTCTCCCTGGCATTTTAGGCAAAAGCCAATTCCAGGTGGATTAAAGACCTGAATATAAAAAAAATAAAACTTAGTTGGAAAAAATAAGAGAATACCATTAAATTTTCAGGGTACGGAGGACTTTTAAATATAGGCACAAGAAAGTAAAACGGAAAAGAAATCTATCTGACTGTCAAATCTCAACTGTGGTAGGATAAAAGACATCACGTGTATACTTTTCAGGAGTTGGAAAATAAGAGGTGATATCTCCAACAGACAACACTGACAAAAGGACTCACGTCTGTAAGAAAACAACATGAAGTAAAAATAGGAAAAGACGGAAATTGGCAGAGAAAAAACTACAGAAGTGATGACAAATCGCAAAGTTCCCTCACCCTCAATGGTGATCAGTGATTCCACCATGGAGGTGCCATCTGACACGGACCAGACCAGTGCAAATTGGTCTGAGAACACTGGACGTTGGCAAGAAGGAAGGAAACTGGCTGTCTTGTGCCTGGCTGGTGGATGTGTTGATGGTACCGGCCAGCGCGGGGAGCCACGTGGAAATGCCCCGTGGAGCCAAACAAGCTGCTCCTGCAGGTGGCCCTGGGACTGTCTGGTGTGTCCCTAGAGAAACTCACACCTGCACACCAGGAAACACAGATGACCACTGCCTTGGGTGACAGGGAAGAGAGGAACCAGCCTGGAGAAAGGGCTTTGTCAACTGCTGCTGGGTAGCAGCTGAAATGGATAAACTACAAGTATAACGCATTGATATGAAACCATCTTTAAAAAAAAGGACATGTCAAACAAAACCAAGTTGTAAAAGTGCAGTATGATGCCGTGCTTGTGGAAAGCGTAAACGCACAAACCCCGTAAAATGAACTCATGCACGCACACCTAAGTGGTAACATGAGAACGAAAGGGAAAGACCCACATCAGGTTACTCTGGGGTGGGGAGAGAAAGAGAATGGAAGACAAAGGAATGTATTGATTCTTAAAAAAGTACAGACAGAGGGGTATGAAGTAACATTACTTAGAGGTTTTAAATGTTGGGGGTAAGGCAGAGAGAAAATGAATGTTGGCCAATGTCTTTGCCACATTCGAGATGACGAGGGGACTGTTACTTCTACATTTGACTCTAAAGACTACTGCTAGTGGGGACAAATGTCAGTCTCTGCCAGTCTATAGACACAGAACTGTCACTGTTGACCAGATCTCAGTTATACTCCTTATACTCTCTCTTGGGACAAGCACCAACAGCTACCTTTAAAGGGGAGTGAGGGGACGCCTTGGTGATTTGTCTTCAGGGATTAACAATGAAGACAGGAGTCCTCTCACCCTTTAAGTCTCATGTGAGATGTGACCTTCCTAGACAAGGCCTCCCTGATTCATCAACGGGTGAGTTTTACAACAACACCCAGCATTCGCTTAGACTATAAGTTCAAAGCAAGGGCAGAGATCACGGTCCCCACATACTGCTGGCCCGTAACAGGCAAATGCGAGCCAACCTGTGCTTAGTAAAAGAATGAATCCGAGAAACGTTTTTCTTTGGCCTGTGAACTTATTTCGAAACAATTGAAGGAGGCTTTTTTTTTTTTTTTTTTTTAAGTAAATAGCCACAGGATTCATTTCAGATTTGGTTTAACAATAAGAATCGACACTTAAGAATGTACCTAATGCCACTAGTGCACCCAAAAGTGACGCCTTTAAATTAAGGAAATTAAGTGCTACAAATGGTAATGTGTTTACTGGTAAAATTAGGGTGCCCTGCTGAATTACATCCCCCGCCTAAATGCTGGGCGGTCCCCCAATACTCTGTGCTCATCGGCACCGAACGGGGCTATTCTTTTCAGCTGGTTGTTGTATCAAACAGGGCCCCAGACATCCACAAAGTTGTTCCAGCCATATTTATTTAATTCTATATGTTTACTTCTGAGAATCTGGACCATAAAATTCCTGAATCATCGAATCTCTGGAGACTTTAGGATTTAGTCAAGCCATGCTTTTTTCTAGAGTTGGGAGCACAGCTACGTCCAAAATTCCCCTTTTCCTTTTCACTGTCCCAGACTGCTGGGACTTTGAGGTGTGAACAATCTTGTTAAATCACAGTGATTCTCAACGATGTTCAGCCAGAGTCATCTGGAAGGAAACAACATCCCATGTCTTCCCCTCATTCGATGTTGCTACATCTCTACTGAAAAGTGCCGCCAGTGGTTTCTCAAATTAGACAAGCCTAACTTTATCAATTTAAGAAAGCCCACAGCAGAGCTCCTTTCTAATACAACTATTGGGAAACATAATCAACAATTTCCTTTGGTAAACTCCGTGGTGTATTTCAAGGGAATAAATCCTATCTGCTAAGTATTAAGATCTGGGCAATAAAAGCTTTGATACAAAAAAAAAAAAAAAAAAAAAGCCTGGATTTTAAGGATTGTTTTTGCTAGTGAAACTCAATTAAAAAAACTACTGTGGCAGCACCTGTAGCTCAGTGGACCAGAGTGGCGGCCACATACACCGAGGCTGGCGGGTTTGAACCATTATTTAAACAATGACAACTGCAACAAAAAAATAGCCAGGCATTGTAGCAGGTGCCTGTAGTCCCAGCTACTTGGGAGGCTGAGGCAAGAGAATCGCGTAAACCCAAGACGTTGAGGTTGCTGTGAGCTGTGACACCATGACACTTTACCCAGGGTGACAGCTTGAAACTTTGTCTCAAAATATATATATATATATTGCTCATAGTTTAAGAATTCAGGGCTAAATTCTTTATCATACATTGCGTGCAGTTCTAGTAGCAGTAGCTCACATTGACACTTTGGTATAAGGGAAAAGATGTGAAGTTCTTAGTTTTATATCAAGATGTTATGAGCTATAAGAAAAATTTAACAGTTATGTCTTCCTGTTTTTAATTTGTATTTTCTCTTTTTTTAAATTAGGTGTGAGGCCTGTTGATATTTCTAATTCAATTTTAAGATTATGAAAGCCAGGGCGGTGCCTGTGGCTCAGTGAGTAGGGTGCTGGCGCCATATACCGAGGATGGCAGGTTTGAACCCGGCCCTGGCCAAACTGCAACAAAAAAATAGCCAGGCATTGTGGCAGGCATCTGTAATCCCAGCTACTCAGGAGGTTGAGGCAAGAGAATCGCCTAAACTCAAGACCGGGAGGTTGCTGTGAGCTGTGACGCTATGGCACTCTACCAAGGGTGGCAAAGTGATATTCTGTCTCTAAAAAAAAAGATTATGAAAGCCTGTTTGTTTCTGGTTGTTTTTTTGTTTTTGTTTTTCTTTTTTTGAGACAGAGTCTCACTCTATTTCCCTGGGTAGAATGTTGTGCAACCTCAAGTTCTTAGGCTCAAATGATCCTCCTGCATCAGCCTCCCCCATAGCTGGGACTGCAGGCAACTGGTTAGTTTTTCTGTTTAGTAGTGGTGGGGTCTCTCGCTTGCTCAGGCTGGTCCAAAACTCCTCAGTTCAAGCAATCACTTGCTTCAGCTTCCTAGAGTGCTAAGATTACAAACATGAGCCACGTTGCCTGACCTTAATTTGTATTGGTTTTTTTTCAGTTTCAATCTCTAGTATTTCAGTTGTTTTCAGTTTGTAATCTCTACTATTAGAAATGCTTGTGTTACATAACAAAATCATTATTCATCAAAAGTAGTATTTGAGGCTATTTTGGGCATATGAATTTTCTTTTCTCTTGGTCACTTCAATTATTAATATTTATGGCTCAGCACCTGTAGATCAGAGGCTAGGGCGCCAGCCACATACACCAGAGCTGGTGGGTTCAAACCCAGCCCAGGCCTGACAAACAACAATTGACAACTACGACCAAAAAATAGCCAGCTGTTGTGGCATGTGCCTGTAGTGCCAGGTACTTGGGAGGCTGAGGCAAGAGAATTGCTTGAGCCCAAGAGTTTGAGGTTGCTGTGAGCTCTGATGCCACAGCACTGTACTGAGGGTGACATAGTGAGACTCTGTCTCAGTAAAAAAAATTATATATTATTTATTTATTTTTTTTTTTGAGACAGAGCTTCAAGCTGTCACCCTGGATAGAGTGCTGTGGCATCACAGCTCACAGCAA
>CAUYRH010075213.1:0-13508 GCA_963574655.1 Perodicticus potto | reverse complement strand
TGAAGCGCCAGCCTGCTCCACCCAGAGAAGCCCACTTTGTGAGAACCAACGGAAAGGAGCCTGAGCTCCTGGAACCCATTCCCTATGAATTCATGGCATAATAAGCATATAATATAGCACACAGGAGTACCAGTGGACCCATGTTTTAGGTGCAAGAACTTATTTATTCCCTATGAGCTCATGATATAATAGGTGTACAGCGTAGCACACAGGATAACCAACAGACCCCATGTAACAGTGAGACAAGGTGCTGGAACCTGTTTCCCATGAATTCAAAAGTCAATCAACACTTTGTCACATTCAATGGCAAGGTGCCTCCCTGAGCTACTGAAACCTCTTCCCTATGAATTCATGGCATGGTAGATAAAAATAATAGCCTACCGCTGCTGTAAAAATGTTTCCTGTTCATTCATTAAAAGAGTGATATTTTATCCCCAAAGGAGTATTAGAACAAATTTTAATGTGTCCTAAAAAAACAAAAAAAAGACATTTTGCATTGTGCTGACATTCCCTTAAAAGTTGTTCCCAAAGATGCTCAGCCTCTAGCCCAGCTGGAATTTCTGGGAAGAGACAGAGATAGTTTGGCAAAAAGGACATGGCGGTGGGGTGGGTAGGCGATGGAGGGGGCGGCGAAAGGAGAAAGCAGCCTTCCAGGTAAAGATCAGCCCTCAGTGTAAAGGTCAGCTTCAGGCAGGCTGGCCTCAGGTGGAGTCAGGGTCAGAGGGAGAAGCGGCAGCAGTGCAGGACTGGGGTGCCCTCCATCTCATTCAGGTCGAGCAGAGTCTGCTCCAGCATCCTCTGTGCACAGAGGTGCTCCTCTTTGGTACATTTCAGTTTATCTTCCAAATCAGCAATCGTCTTTTCCAGCTTGGCTACCGATCTCTCAGCAAACTCAGCACGGGTCTCCGCCTCCTTGAGTTTATCAGTAAGAATCTTTATCTCTTCCTTATATTTGTCTTCTTTTTGAGAATACTTTTCTTCAGCAGCGCTCAGACACTCCAGGCTCTGGTCCATCAGTCTGATCCGCTCATCCATCTCCCGGCAACGTGACTCGCCAGCTCGGCTGGTTCCTCTGTGCGTTGTAAGTCTCCTTCAATAATCACCAACTTACGAGCCACCTCTTCATATTTCCTATCTGCCTCTTCTGTAACATGTTCGCTTCTTTGAGCCCGATTTCCTGGAGTTCCATCTTTGCTTCATCTTTTAAGGCCCGGTTCTCAATAACCTTCACACCTCTCTCACGCTCGTCTGCAGCTTTTTCTGCTTCCTCCAACTTTTGCAGGGCAGTGGCCGGGCTCTCCTGGGCACCATCCCGCTCCTCTTCAACCAGCTGGATCCTGCGGTTCAAGGAGGCCACCCCAGCCTCCGCCTGCTCCCGGGCCGCCTTTCTCCCTCCACTTCCCGCCGGAGGCGCTCGGCTCTCCCCTCTGCATCCTCGGCCTGCCGCTGCAGAACTTGGATCTTGGCCTTCGCCGCCTGGATGGTGCTGGTCCCAGCCGTGGCGCCTACACCGATCCCGCTCGCGCCCCGGCTCCGGCCTCCTCCAGCCTTCTAGCCGCTCCCCGGTGAATCTTATTGATTTATGCATGTACCATTCTCTCATCCCTGGGATGATGCCCGCTTGATCATGGGTGATTAATTTTTTGCAGAGCTGTTGAACTTGGTTGCTAGTGTTTTATTGAGAATTTTTGCTCTATATTCATAAGGGATATTGGTTTGTAATTTTCTTTTTTTTCAGTTGTACTCGTCCTTATTTTTAGTATCAAGGTGATATTGGTTTCATAGAATGAGTTGGGGAGGATGCCCTCATTCTCAGTGTTACAGAATAGTTTCTACAGTACCGGCTCTTTGGAGGTAGAAATTGCCTGTGAATTTGGCTGTGAATCCATCTGGTCCAGGCTTTATATTTGTTGAGAGATTTTTATTGCTGTGTCGCTCTCACTGCTCATTATTTGTCTGTTCAGGAGCTCTGCTTCTTCCTGATTGAACCTTTGTTTCCAGGAATTTGTCTATTTCCTCTAAATTTTCTAGTTTATGTGTGGAGAGATTGTCATAGTATTCCCAGATGATACTTTGTATTTCTGTGGTATCGTTTGTAATATCTCCTTTTAGTTTCTGATTGAGCTTATCTGGGTCTTTTCTATTCCTGGTTAACCTAGCAAAAGTCTATTAATTTTGTTTCTTTCCAAAGAACCAATTTTTTGGTTAATGATCTTTCACATTTTTGTTTTGTTTTGTTTTCCACTTTGTTTAGTTTTGCTCTTACTTTTGTTATATATATATATATATTTTTTTTTTTCTAATGCTGCCTTGGAGTTTGATTTGCTCTTCCTTTTCTAGTTCCTTGAGATGTGATATCAGGTTGTTAATTCCTGTTCTTTCAGTCTTTTGATGTAGGCATTTAAGGCTATGAATTTTTTCCTTAGGATGCTTTTCCTGAATCACACAGATTTTGATAGCTTCTGTCCCTCCCCTCTATCTTCAGTTTGAGGAATCTTTAGTTTTCCATCTTTATTTCATTATTAACCCAATAGTCATTCAGCAGTAGTTTGACTTTGTGTAGATTTTTTCTTTCTTCTCTTTTATCTAGCCTAAAAGCTTTCCATTATGTTTTATATTTCCTGAAGTGAATTTTTCATTTCCAGATAGTCTATTTAGATTTTTTTAAAATGTGTCTGTCTCTTCAATAAATTTTTCATATATTTCGTGAATTGTTTTTCTAATTTATTTTAGTTTGTTTTCCCTTTGCTCTTGGATTTCATTGCACTTCCTTACAATCTATATTTGGAATTCTTTATCTGTCATTTCAGTATTTTCATTCTGGTTGGGATCCATTGCTAAAGAGCTGGTGTGCTCCCTTTAGGGTATCCTTTTCCTCTGATTTTTCATACTTCTGGAATTCTTGCTTTGTTTCCTTCTCATCTGGATCAGCTGCCATTTCTTGCTTTTGGATTTCCTTTAAGAACAAGGCTTCCTCTTGTCCTTACTCTTAAGGGTCTTTCTGTAGAATATGTTGAATAAGGACCTTCCGTTTTGCTTGTGGGTACTTTGATGGAAGTCTAGGTTCTACGTGGGTACCTTGGTAATTGATATTCTTAGTTTGGTGCTTTTCTCAGTTGCTAGTTATTTGTAGGCTGTAGCAGGTAAGATGTGAGGTAAGGTAAATTTCCTGCCTCTAGGGAATATGGAAGTCTTTGAAATCCTTTTTCTTTCTTCAGTCCTAGTGTCGTCTTTTTCTTTTTCTGAGACAGAGTCTTATTTTGTCGCCCTTGGTAGAGTGCCGTGGCATCACAGCTCACAGCAACCTCCAGCTATTGGGCTTAGGTGATTCTTTTGCCTCAGCCTCCTGAGTAGCTGGGACTACAGGCGCCCACCACAATGCCCGGCTATTTTTTTTGTTGCAGTTTGGCGAGGGTCAGGTTCGAACCCGCCACCCTTGGTATATAGGGCCGGCACCCTACTCACTGAGCCACAGGCACCACCCAGTCCTATTTTCTTCTTACCAGCATGAATTATATTGGAACATCCAGTTTAATCTCTCAGACAGTAGGTGGTACTTGTGGGTAAGAATCAGCCAAAACCTGTATTATTGAGTCAATAAATATTGTAATGGGCTATACATGTTGTCTTCCTTGCCAATAGGTGACATTGACAGGAAAAAGTTAGCTATGATGTTGTTTGGGGGACTTGTGACCTGTGACCAGCTCTAGCCCATCAGAAGAAGCAATTGAATGCCAGGCAGTGGGTGGGCCCTAGAGCTCCCAGGGGGCTGCTTATCCTTCACTGCAGCAGAGGCGGGTGGAAGAATGAAGCTGGGCAGGGCTAAGTCAGGCAAACCTGCTTTCTGGGTCCACAGAGGTGGGTAGAAGAGCTGTCCCAACAGGGGTTGAGGGTCAGCTCACAGGTCACTGGGTGAAGCTACCAGGTAGAAGCTGAAGCAACCCCACCAAATCAGAAAGTCTGCTCATGGAATTGGGGGATCACAATTTGGCTCTCAGAAGTGGGGGTACTATTCTCCCTCTTCCACTGCTTCAAGGTCTCCTTCCAGCATCTGCCCATAAGCAGAAGCCCAAACTAACTGAGTTCTATAGCAACGGCACTGCAGGCTGGGAGCTTCCTGTCCAAAATCCAGCCCTGGACTTAAAGTGTGGCTTTCCTGTTGGGGGGGGGGGGTTATGCCAGTTCACTGAACCTTAGACCCACACGGTACTCTCAGTTCTGTCCCCATGGTCTTCCTCATCTCCAGAGATTAGTTCTCAAATCTCCTCTCTACATCCCCAAGCAACATGAACAAGTACTAGGCGTATGGGATCTGGCCTGTAGCTTGTCCCCAGTTTCCCTAAGTTCAATCCCTGATCATGCCACAGAGAAGCATGCTGGTCTTGAATTGCTGATATGCTCAAGCAGGTTTAAGGTCCCGTTACTGTGGGATATGCTCTGCTCTGCTAGAGCAGCCAGGTAAGCAGCACTGGGGAGAGCCAGTGGTCAAGGAGCTTATAGTCCAAGCACCCCTTGATCCCCTGCAGATCTTTAAGAGGCTCTCTATGAGAGCTTTGATGTAGTGGATGTGCCAACAGAGAGGAAGCATCTGCTCCCAAGAGCCCTGGCTCAGGCATCTTTGGTGTCTCTGTGCCACTGAGCAGCAGTGGGCAGGGGAGGGAAGGGGGAGGAAAAGTGTCTGAATGTAGAAGAGCTGGCATGCTTCTTGTCTTTGTTCCTTTCCCCAGAAGGTAAGCCACCCGGAATATCTAAGCTCTGGGATCACACAGATCTGCTGGGATCCCCCGGCCCCTGTGGCCACTGCAGTGTGGGCTGGAGTTAGGAAATGTTTGTGTGGAAACAAGTGACACAAAAACTGAAGGGCTAAAGCTCCCTAAGGAGGGCAGGGGCACACAATGTGGGTAGAGAAGCTGTACAGTACCCACCATGATGGCTCAAGGCTGTGGTGACATGAAGTGACCCCAGGGGGGTTGCCGCCTGGTGCTTTGTTTTCAGGAAGCACCCATGTCACTGCTGGCAGCAATTTGGGGTTCTTGAGGGTAGAAAAGCTCTCCAGCAGCCTGGAACCCTGCTGACTAGCAGAGGTGTGAGGGAAGGAGAAACAAAACCTCTGCCTATCATTTCCATGGAACTCTTAAGTTTCTCAAGGGTTGATCTCTGCCAGTATTTTGCTCCTTCTTGTTCTGCCCTGCAACTTCTTCCCACAGAATCTCTGGCAGATTCTGGCACTTTTCCCTTAGAATTACACCTGAGCTGTTTTTTCCATCTAAAACTTTTCAGGGCGGTGCCTATGGATCAGTGGGTAGGGTGCTGGCCCCATATACCAAGCGTGGCGGGTTTGGACCCAGCCCCAGCCAAACTGCAAAAAAAAAAATTAATTAATTAAAAGTAAATAAATAAATAAGTAGAGCTTTTCCTTCTTTCTGAGGTGACTGGTGACTGATGTCTGGTAACTGATGTCTCTAATCAGCCATCTTCCGGAATCCCTCTAAAGTCACTCATACCTTTCTGAATAATGTAAAAAAAAAAAAAAAGAATGAGCTAGATAATTATACTGTTAGGGGTTGATAAGTTGCCTTATAGTAGAGTATCTAGTAGTTTTTGACAAGACTTTTGGACATTGAACATATATCAATGACATATCAGTGACTTCAGTGAAGACAGAGTATTTTATTGTGTTTTTAACTGGCACAAAGCTGGAAAAGAATTGAACATATGGGATACCAGCATCAGTATTTACAAGGTCTCACCAGATGACACAATGGGCAACAATCAGATGAAATTTAACAAGAATAAATGAAAATTTATCACCTAGGAGTAAGAAGTAAATTGTATAGGTCTGGGATGTGGAAATCTGTCGTAAGAGTTCTGGTCAACAACATTAAGAACCAACATTGTTGAGCATAATGACACATAGTAGATGCTGAGAAAGGTGTGCTAAATGAATGAATGAACAGATTGATTCTGTTCAGTTGTGATACAACTATTTTTTAAAGCTTCTTAAATTTTATGTTTCATCAATGCATATATGTGGCCCAGTTAAGCAAATTAATAGTCCCACTGTATTATAGCTGTGTCTAGGCCATTTCTATAACACTGTGTCTAGTCCTGTACACATTTCACAGGGACACTGCCAAGTCAGAGGTGACCTTAAGAAGAGTCACCAAAATAGCACCCATCTGCGCCCCATCTCTTTAACCACATGTAAGTTAGTAAGTTAAAGGAACTGGAGATGTAAAGGAGCCACACAGAAAACATGAGAGATATGAAAGCTGCCTTAAAATATTTGGAATGAGGAGCGGACTAAAACTCTATATAGCTCTAGAGAGTAAAATCAGGACCCCCTGGTGGAAGTCAGAGAAAACATATTTGGGTCTGTATTAGGAAAATCTCGGAGTGTGATCCAACAGTGAAATAGGTTTCTCTGCAAAGTAATGAGTTCCTTGTTGCTGGAAATGTGCTGGTGGAAGCTACACTTTTATTGAAGGGATTTTTGAAGTGAGATATTAAGCTGGGTGGCTTATAATGCTAATATTCTGTGAACCTGCTAAGGCTAGAGAGGTTCCAGGGCACTTAAGAAACTGCTTTGTAGGCTCGGCTCCTGTGGCTCAATGGGCTGGGGCGCCAGCCACGTACACCTGAGCTGGCGGGTTCGAGTCCAGCCCGGGCCCGCCAAACAACACTGATGGCTGCAACCAAAAAATGGCCAGGCGTTGTGGCGGATGCCTATGGGCCTAGCTGCTTGGGAGGCAGAGGCGGAAGACTCGCTTGAGCCCAGGAATTGGAGGTTGCTGTGAGCTGTGATGCCACGGCACTCTATCCGGGGTGACAGCTTGAGGCTCTGTCTCAAAAAAAAAAAGAAAAGAAAAGAAACTGCTTTGTAGCTCTCCCCGTAACCCTATAACATGACCTTGGGATTCTGTGCACACTCAGCTTTGTCACCTACCACATAGTTGCATACTATAATGAATCTCATTTTGTCAGAACATAAGGTCCTCTGCAGATGTTTAATATAATTACTGTGTTTTCTTTTACTAGGTAGTTTATTTGCTCTGTGTATGTCTGTGTGTACTCTGTAAACTGTACATTTGTTCAAACTGCCATAAGAAACTTTTGAAGCAAACAGGCTGCATTTGTCACATCTGTGAGTCACCTCGAGTACTTTCAGGAAAAGCAATTTGATGATTTACCTTTTATATGTATTTCCAAAGCACTAAAGTTACAAAGACCTAGTGTATAGGGCATAAAGATAAATAAGCAAAGGCAAACAAGAATATCCATCACAAAAGACATTAATGGCAAGAAGGCAATTTTTAAATGTGCAATTATTTAAAAAGAAGAGAGAAAGTTGACATTGATGGATTTCGTCATCTATTTAAAAGTGCCAAAGAGCAACGCCATTTGCCAAGCAGAGAGCCCCAGACTACGTTTATGAGTTTGCTGTTTACAGGCCAGGCCACCCTGGCCCCCTTTATCCAAGCATACAAAAGATTACCATTTCTAGTTATTTAAAGCTGGCACTTGGTTTCATTACTTTGCTGATCAGCAGATCATAATATTTTGGACTATCAGGTTCATTTGTTCAAAAGGCACCTTTTGAAAATTCTTTCCCAAGATAGCGATTTTTCAGATCTTCATTGCGTGAGTCTGGTTTTCTGCCTACTGCCAGTCACTGAAATCCTATTTAATCTGACTTGGTTATGTGGTTCCTGTGTCCAGCTGGTACCCAGGCATGAAAAGGCGGGTTTTGGACAGTGCCATTAAACCAGGCCCAAAATTGTCAAGTACACAAAGATGCTACGTTAGAGGAAATAGATTTATGTAAATAAACCAACTGAAAATGTCCTCACATTTTTAAAACGGCATAACGGTGGACAACAAAAACCAGAGTGAACACAAATACTCTATTTTATCTATTTTTTTCCATTCCATAAACAATGTATTGACATTGTCAGATACTATGGTATACAGGAAAACTATTAAGAAATAGACTTGGCAGCATAGAGGGTAATCAAAGTAGTAGGAAGATTGGGGCCAGTCCTGGGATAAGGAGGTCAAACAGCATTTAGAATCCACAGGGAGATATTGGAGGATTTTATTTGCTTGCTTTCAGAAGGCAACAACTTGATCAGGACAGTCTTAAAAAGATGCTCAAGGTATCCGTCAAAAAGAAAAAAAAACGTGCAGAAAGAGACCTGAAGTAGGAAAGTGAGTCAGGAACCTGACAGAGAAGCCCAGGGAAGCAGAGCGGAGCCCACCGCCCCGTGAGAGCTGAGCACCTGCTGGTCGGGAGCCCTCGGCACCATCCGCTGTGCTCCCTGGGTTCTGGGGCTGTGCTCAGCCAGCAAACTTGTGTGGCAGCGGCTGAGTGAAACCCAAGCCTAAGAACTGAATGTGCCACAGCTGAAGAAACAGGGTTGTACCAGGAGCCTGTTTTCCTGCGTCTGGTGCTCCCTGGGGTGGTGACCGGGCCAGAGATGTGGGGAGCTGGGCACAGCGGTGGTTCCAACTTCCAGGGACTGGCTTCTCCTTCCAGGAGGGGCAAAATGACTGTCCTCTTCCTGCCATAGCATTTTCCCCTCTGTTTCCCTCGCTCTGCTGTGTGCGTGCTGGGCAAAGATAGGGAGAGAAGAGCTGGGAAAGGGAGGCCACAAGAGGAAGCAATCCTGTCCGTTCTCTCCCTCTCTGTGCTGCTCCTCTGGAGAAGGTCAGGACAGCGCCCACCTGGCAGGCCGCGGGCTCCGGGGCAGAGTGTCCAGCTGTTTCCAGGCTCAGTAGGACCGAGGAGAAAACGCAGAGTTTCCTGCGTGGGCCTGCCTACCCTCTAGGGTAGTCTCACTGCTCAGGAGGTAAAATAAGCATAGGGGCACTGATGTAAAGAATTTGCAATAAAAAAGAAAAATGAAAACTGGAAGCCATAAGAGAAATGGGAATTATTAGATCAAGGATGAAGAATGGTTAATGTCAAGGGCACTTGATAAGTTTTCTACTAACAGACATTGTGAAGATGGAAGTTTCCATGATTCTTCTTTGCCTTTTTTTTTCCCTCTTGCTGTCATCAAAAGATCTAGGAGTATGACAGATTGTCATTTAGGTGTTGAATTGCGACGTAAAGCAAGGCAGAAGTATAGAGTGTGAACACAATAGTAGGTTTTGCTACCTGGAATTAGAGGTTGGATTGTGACTCCCTGCACTTTATTTTCTATAGGAAAATCTTTAAATGCAATCGTTTAATTCATTGAAAATTTGTAGTCAGTGTTTAATGCACACTCGCTGTATATAAAGTACTTTGCCAGGTACAATTTATAAAATTAAACTCAACTATTGAGTTATGAAAACAAACCAAGGCCCAAATGCCCTACAAAGGCCTATTAGAAGCAGGCAACATGCCTGAGAAAATGTGTTTCCTTTGACTTTCACAAAATATTAGTTTGGGGAGGAAAAATCATGAGTATTTGTTTCAATCCTCTTAGGTAGTTAATACGGGGAACAGAAATGGTGGCCATAACTAAACTAAGATATTGAGTAAATGTGCGCATGACCTAATTCAAGTCTGGTGGTCCAAGTAGTATTTTTCTTGGCATGTACAAACTGCAGGTATTTGCAAAACTGTTGTAAATAGTAAAGTAATAGAAGTTCTTAAAATATTGAGTTAGTGCATAGTCTGGGCTCAATTTCTCCCTCTTTTGGTTACTACATATGTCTACAATTTCCAGCCATGCAGTTGCTTATTGTAAATTCCCAACAATTTTTTTGAAATTTTAATTGATTTAAATTTGTATTATCTTTTTTATTTTTCATTTTTCTATTTTACTGATATATAATATTTTACATATTTGTGGGGTACATGTGAATTCTCCACAAGTAATATTATATAAAAGGGCAAAAATTCTGTTGTATCCCAGGTTAGAAATACCCTAGAATTTCTACTTATTTCTATTTTCTTCCATTCTGTTATTTTCTTCTCATACCACACTTGTTTAAGTCTTGCCATTTATTTATATTTAGTCAGTACTGCAGGAAACTTAGTATTGAACTAGAATCATAGGAAGTCCTTCTAGGTAGTCTTGCCAAATCTCCGCAATTCTCTTCTCCTAGGAAGGAAGTGGTGGTAACTTCATAGACGTAGAGAAGATCTCCTGTGTGACTCCTCCCGCCATGTCCGGGCATCCCAGAACCTCGTGCCAACTGGCTCTCTCCAGCCTCAATCAAATGGAAAATCAAATCTAGTCAGAGCTCAGAAGGGGTGGGAAAAGGAACCTAGAAAGTCTAAGGGGGAGAAAGGCTTAAAATATATCCTTCAAGTTTCACAGTAGTGATATTTTCCTTGGCAAGACTGCAACATAAACAGGTATTCTTGGCTCGCTGATCCCTGGGCAGCCAAGTTGGCATCTACTCTGAACGGAAAAGGTACCTGAGGAAAGACGGGCCAAGTTACTTGCCCCAGACGTACAGATTGACAGCAACACAGTCCGGGCGCATGTGTGTAATATGTGCCCATTTCTGTTTTATTCTTTCTGTATAAAAGTAATGATGTTTCTCAGAAAAATTAGACAATGAAGATGAGCAAGACCAAAATAAAAAAAAAAACACATCATCCGAGAACCCAACAGGTTACTGGTGACAAGTGTCTTCTAATTTTCTATAGATGGTCATGATATATAGACATACACTTTTTTTCCTGAATGAAATTCTGTGGACTTATACCTTCTTTCCCCACTTAACAAAATACTGGGAGTGTCTTTTTGCATTTTTAATATGCAACTATTCCATAGTCTTTCCTTTTATGATTATACATCAAGTAGCCAGCCTTCTCTTTTTAGACATATCTGTTGTGCCAGATACTTACTGTGATAAATATTTCTGAAATGAACATTCTTCTTCACACATACTGGTGCTTCATTTTTCTTTAATTCTTCAGTTCTTAGATGTGGTATCAATCGGCCAGAGATTCTTTATATCGTTAAGGTTCTGATACACTGACTAAATTGCCCTCCAGGAAAGTTCTACCAATTTAAGGCCTTTTCATCTTCAGAAAGATGAAGACTTTCACTCAGAGCTTTGGAGGGCAGTGATATATTTGCCAGCTCACTTGGCCAGCAGCATTTGCAGTCAGCCTCTGACCTTGTTCCCAGGATTGTTTCTGGTGATGAATGTGGGTTTCAGAGTACCTGTGGTTGGTCCTGCACCCAGAGACCTTGGAAACAAATCACTTCGGTCTTTCAAGCAAACTTCAGCTCAGCTCACAAAGGGTTGGCTTCCAAGAATGGATTTTAGCTCCAGAAATGGATTTATGTTCAAGGCAATAGTAGAGTAAAGCTTAAAATCAGGATGATTTTTCATTTAGTGAATTTAAGAGGATATGTGAGTAGATACCCACATAAAAAGCAAACAAAAAAGAAGGTTTGAATTTCCCTCCCAGTCCTGCTTTTGCAACCATGGATACATTTTCTTTCCTAACTGAGCATTGTTAAATTTAGGGACAGTGTGACAGATCACCCTTGATTTGACAGGTGCTTGTGTACAAAGGCCTATGCGTCCCTGGCATTCCTTTGGAATCCGCCACACTCAGGTTCAGTGTCTAGGCCTGCCGTTTCCTATGCCCTTGAGCAAGTACTTTCACTTAAGGGAGCTTCACTTTCCTCATTTATTGTTATTCCAATAACACTGGGTTGTAATGAATAGAAAATTAAGTATGCGAAGTCCCTAAGGACATCCCCCAGCACCGAGGTAGTGCTCCATGAACGGTTGGTGAATTAATGGATTAATACTCTTGGGAGCTGACTTAGATTTTGCTTTGCTTTCTAATGAGGTTCTGCTTGCTCATTGTTCTTACTGCTATCTGAAATCATAGTGTTTATTTTCAAATTTGCTAATTATTTTCTCCAAAAATAAGAACATCCTCAGGAGGACAGCGGGCTCCTCGGAAGGAGAGTGGAACAGTGCCTGGTGAGCCAGTCAGTATTTGTCTGTGACTTGCTCACATTCTTCCCAGAGACCCAGTCTTGTGGCCAAGAGGCTGTTCAGCACGGGACCACCCCCCTTCCCCTCATCACGCCATTCATTGGTCTATGCTTGGTTCCAGCCATCCTCCGGTACCTGAAGAACGATGGGAAGATCCATTTGGTGGTTTTCAACAACCTGCAGCTGGCGGATGGGAGGCGGCACAGGGTCCTCCTGAGAATGACCAATCTGCAGCGAGGGGCTGGTTCCATCGAGCTCTACCTGGACTGCACCCAAGTGGATTCCGTTCACAATCTCCCCAGAGCCTTTTCTGGCCTCTCCCAGAGTCCTGAGTCCATTGAATTGAGGACTTTCCAGAGGAAGCCACAGGTAGGACCCCACAGACTATTCTTTGAAGTGCAAAGTTGGGCAGCTAAGGCCTAGGGAGAGCAAAGGAGTGTCTTCAGAAAAACGTGCCAAGACTTGATGCTGGCCAAGTGCCCCAAGCACCTGTGAAGCTTGGAGAACAACTGCTAGAGGGCCACCCTCCAGACAAATTGAATCAGAACCTGGGTGGTGGTGCTGGGTATCAGCATTTTTTAAAAAAAATACTGATTCTAATGTGAAGCTGAAATTGAGAGTTTCTGCTTTCACTGATTAGTAATGATTTTAGATACAATTATAAAGCTGGAAAAGAATAGCACAAATAAGAGGATGATAGCATGATCTATTTTCAGCTTTCTATGATATTATTTATTACTTTTAATGAAAATTTTAAAAAGAATCATTAGAAACTGCATGGCACTGGGAACAGCATTTTTCACAGGTCTCATCAGAAAATCCACTAACAAAAAGGAACTTACTGCTAGCTCTTAAAATAAAATCCCATCACTGCTGTCTTCTGTTTTATACCATGTTAATGGTGGGATTTTTTATTATTATGATAGCATTGCACCTGCTGTAGAAATTGTCTTATACATTTCTTTTAGGATTTTGTGTCTGAAAATGCTATTTCCTATTTAAAAAAAAAAAAAAACTAGTACTCTTTGTCCTTTCCAATAATACCTAACTAGTAATAGTTCCTGAATTTTATCTGATATGGAAGTCAATGTCAAAATCAGTAACTGTATTCATCTATTATGGCCCATAATATTTTTTTGTCTTCTATTTCTCAATCTTTATTTTCTGTTTCTATTTTATTATTTCATTATACATGTATATGCTTTGGTTACAAGCTTCTCTGAGCCCTTTGTACAGACAGGATGTAAGCAATGATTTCCATTATAAGTAAGAATGCTGTGAAGTTTTAGATAGGAAAAAAACTATGACTCTAACTCTGGAATTTTCTGCTTAAACAACAGGAAGCATTTTAAAGCAGAAATGCCAAGAAAGAAAAATCCAGAGTTTTTTTATTTGGGGGGATTTTTTTTTTTTTTTTTGAGACAGAGCCTCAAGCTGTCACCCTGGATAGAGTGCTGTGACATCACAGCTCACAGCAACCTCCAATTCCTGGACTCAAGCGAGTCTCCTGCCTCTGCCTCCCAAGTAGCTGGAACTACAGGCGC